>JABUQX010134910.1:0-10461 GCA_015478945.1 Trachelipus rathkii | reverse complement strand
AGGGAACGAGTCTCACGATTTCTTCTCAATCTCAAAGGCGTGCAGTCCATGGAAGGAAAGCAACGCTTCCTTAGTAAATAAGAAATAACTTCAAAAAATTGAAATAATTCAATCTTAAACAATTAATTACATTAATAATTACAATTAATCATTCTTATTTATAAATTTTTCGTTTGATTGTTAATCACATAAATAATATTGACTACGATGCATTGTTTACAATTCGCTATTCAGCTGCGATTTTGGTGAGAGAGAGAAGGAGAGAGAGAGAGAGAGAGAGAGAGAGAGAGAGAGAGAAAGGAGAGAGAGAGAGAGAAGAGAGAGAGAGAGAGAGAGAGAGAGAGAGAGAGAGAGAGAGAGAAATGTAATTTGACTCATATTATAAGTATATGACAAATTCTTAAAAGCCTCCTTTTTAACAATAAATCATTAAAAATTAGCTCCTTCCTATTCCAAATCGCATTTTTTTGCGCTTGATATACGAAATTTATTAATAACCATAAAATTCTTTAAAAATATTTTACTTAAAAAATTTCAAATTTACTCTAGAAAAATAAAACACATCGTACTTCTAAATCAACTCTCGAAGGGAAGCTTTTGGGTTCTTTTGCCTTCTCAGCATCCGTACGTGACGTCACTGTGTGAAGAATTTTATATAAAGGTCTATGATTTTATATTGAAAGAAATCGAAGGAAAGTAATGAAACCAGCAAACATATGCTGTTAAGAATAATATGCTATAATTTAATAAAATTTGGAAAATAAATTAATTAAATTTCAATGAATTAAAAATAATTAAGTGAACAATAATTTACAATAATTTTTATAAAAATAGTCATAATTGGAAACTATCTTATAAGCGAAGTGACAATTTTTGGCGTTCTAATTCAATTTTGAATTATAGCGATATATATATATATTAATATATAGATATATATATATATATATATAATAATATATATATATATAATATATATATATTATATTATATATTATATATTATTATATATAATATAATATAAATGAAAGAAAGTTTTGATGCTGTCATTCGCACGCCCTGATATATATATATATATATAATATATATAATTATATATATATATATGATATATTATATATATATTATATATAATATACTTATATTATATAATATTATAGAGAGAGAGAGAGGAGAGAGAGAGAGAGTTCCTAAACTCATCATTAAATTCCTTATTACTTGTAACAAACTTTGTTTGCCTTAATAATTGATCAAGTAATATTTTAGAAGAAATGAGAATTAAAGGCCGACATTTATTATATAATAATTATATATTTAATATATATAATATATATATTATATATATATATTATTTATATATGTATAAAAACTGCTACAAATTCAACGCAGTGTGATGTAGGTATCAAAAATAACCTTACAGTTAATTTCACACGGATGGGATGTGACCTGGGCCCAAGCAGATGTGCCGCGTAAGTGTTTGACGACCACGCCACGATTGACTAAAAGTAAAGCGCGAGGAATTGTTCCTGTGGTGAATATATCACTCACCCAACAGGAACCAACGACGCACTCTACCCGTCCACACTCGGCGTAGCGACAAACTGGGCACCGATATTGAGGCAAGTATTTTCATCTGCGCGTTGCCCAGTTTGTCGTCTACGCCGAGGTGGACGGGATAGATTGCGTCGTTGGGGGTTCCTGTTGGGTGAGTGACAATATTCACACAGGAACAATCTCGTGCTTTACTTTTAGTCCATCGTGTGCGTGGTCGTCAAAACACTTACGCGGACATCTGCTAGGGCCAGGGTTCAATCCCAGCAGAGGGAAATTACTTAAAGGGTTATTTTTGAATATATATATATTATATAATATATATCTATATATATATATATATATATATTTATTATAATATAATAATATAATTATTATATAATATATATATATATATATATAAGGGTTCAGAGAGTTTGAACCTCCTCCCCCCCCCCGAAATTAATTAAACGATCAGAATTTTTTTTTTTAAGAATTTGAATCTCTTAATTTTAATTAATTTCAAGATAATCAAAATATACTAATCAAAGCAATTTAAGATACATATTAAATAGAAGGAGGAAACATAATTATGGTCAGTGAAGATTTTGTTAGTTTAAATGGCTGTTGAAAGCACGAAAGGAGAATCTCTAGCGAAGGCAATTTCGAAAGTTGGAAATAGATAGGACTTTCTGATTGGACAACGATATTGATGGTGGAGCAGCAAGGAAGAAATTTTATATAATGCGTTTCAAGCTGTCGAAATATATAGCGCTTCATGATATCAGATGACGTTAGACATTCATATGGGAGGAAACACGTTAGAAAACTCTAATCAGCACAATGAAAGCAACTACGCACTATTTTAGTTTTCTAAGACGAAAACTATTTTAAAAGAAAAATCTTTCCTATTTTTTCTTTTTGTTATGGTAACCGTGTATCTTGTAAGTTGTATCGATATGTTAACGAGAACAAAGACTTCTTACTTTAAATTCTGACTGTATTAGGAATACTGCACGTGACACAAGCTTCAATTCCACAAGAGTACATTATCCACTTCCCAAGTAAAGTTTCTAAGAAAATGCCTTTGGGCTCATCAAAGTATGGTGGAAACTCCTGATCTGAAGTTACTGTTTTTCAAAAGGGTATTTCTTTCATTATGGTTGTGGTTATCCATTCAACACTTCGGCTTCTACTCCAATCCACATAAAAAAGCTGTAATCAGTGAAACATACCTCAAAAAATGACCTAGTGGATGATACAAATGCTTGATTTTTTCCCTTAGCTATTGAGCTGTAATTCACCTATCAAAGTTTGGAATAAGTGAGAAACGCTCTTAAAATCTCTTTGTTTCGGGAAAATAACAAAACCGTGGAGATTCACATCGCAGGGAGAGCTTTTAAAATGTTTGTGAAGTTTGCGAAATCACTAATTCTAAATACCTTATCAAATGCGAGATGATGATTCTGGAATTTTAAAGCGTCATAAGTTAAAAAAGTTTGAACCAAAGCATCATCAAATAAATTTCCAGATAAAATATAGCTAGAAAACAACCCTAAAAAGTTTCTTCTAAAGTAAACCACGAGACTACATTCTTGCTCAACCTCACAGAATAATTCGCGCACTGATTGAATTTCAACTAGCTCCTGGCTCTGAATTCGTAGATCGATCGATCTCTTCCACAACAAAGGGGAATACCTAGAGGAGGCAATCCTAAGAAAGTTGAAATAAATGATGGGGTTCTGATTGGCCAACAACATGGTGGTGCAGCAGCAATGAAGGAAAGCCTTAAATAAAAGTGTTTATTTAAGCAGTCGTAAATATACAGCGTCATTGAATATTCTTTGCTGTTGAGATTCATGAACTATCTTTTGTTAGCACAGAAAACAACTGGGCATTTAGTTTGCCAAGGTGGAAACTATTTTATTATAAAAAATAGGAAATATATTCCAACATAAAAGAAAATGGACAAAACTAACACGGATATGGAAAATAAGGTCGTTTTAAAGTTTCGATGGATGGTACAATTTAGAAAAGTTTCTAAAGCAACTGTTGAAGCTTTCGGGAAGCATGAGATAGATCAAAATATTGAACCTTCTTCAAAAGCCTTAAATCTTTTGAAATTTGTAAACACGAGCGAATTTGTCATAAGTTTAATTATGATTTCAACTTTATTCTCCTTCACTATTACATTATGTAATTTTAATAATACATTGGACTCTCCATCATAAGTGACAGCAGCAGCTTTTAATCATACTGAAAATGTAATGTTTGATTTGAAAGACTTTGGCTCAAAGGTCGATGAAAATTTTTCAAGAATTGTGAAAGTTTCAAAGCTGCAACATAACTTCGGCTTTCTCTTAATGAAAAAAAATGAGTATGCCCAGTGTCAGAATCAATGTAATACGAAAGTAAATCAAGCAATTGCAATTAGCTTTCTTGATGATTTTTCAAACTAGTGAGCAATAGATCCAACCTTAACAATCTTAGTAAAATGATTCCATCTATATCTATTAAAAGGTTTACAAAATTTGTAAATAAACTTTATCTATACAGTCATATTTGGATAGTTAAGGACTATAGGATCTATCTCATTCACAACGTGCACTCCAAAATGATGTTTCTCTACTCTGAAAAGGCTCATAACACGTTTTCTTAATTTTACAGGGAAGAAAAGACAAACAAATCTGATTATAATGAGTGTTTAACATAGCCACAAAATATAAATATTCATTTTTCTGCTAATAGAGCTAGAATAATAATTTTTCTCATGTATAAAATATTTTTATTTTTCTTTTGTTACTTAAAATTGCTGTATCAAATTCCAAAATTATTAATTTATTTATTTTATGCGGCCTTTATCAATAAGATTATATGCGGAATAATATCATATATATAATATATAATATTAATATATTATATATATATATATATATATATATTATATATATATATATATATATATAATATAATATATATATATATTATATATATATATTAATATACTGGACCAGGTTTTCATAAATCTCATGTTCTTTGTCTTATACTTTTTCACTTTGTCTTTTAAAAAAATATTTTCTTAAAGGAAGGAAACGAAATATATAAGATGCTTGTTTTCATCAGTATTAATTAGTTTATTTTGAATAAAGTATTTGGTTGTGTTAGAATTTGAAAATATTATTGTGAAAAGGCCATGATGGAAGGCGTGTGAAGTGTTAAAATATTCAGTACTATGAAAGCCCATTCTGCAAAGCCTTTTCTGTATTGATAATAAAAAATATTCATTTACTTATGAAAGCCCTTCTGCAAAGCCGTTTTCGTATTGTAATAAATCATTGTTCTGTTTGAAGAAAAACTAAATTTTCGAAAGCTTAGAGTTAATCTTATTATAGGAATGAAAGAGTTTTTCCTTTTTGATATTTATAACTACAATTAATGAAAGAAAGGATATTTGGGAAGCAGTTAGTAGACCCATGATATTTACCAAAATTATTGGAGTCGGAAGGTCAGGAAGTCGGAGCTGGATACGGACAGCTAAAAGTTTAAGAATCAGAATCAGACGATTTTTCTTTATACATTGCAACCCTGGATTTAAAACAAAAAAAAAAAAAAAAAAGGTTTTATATGACAAAAAATGATCAACATTGTGATGAAGTTAATCATTGGAAAGAAATTAGATTAAAGATATTTTATGAATGAAAATTCATCAAAATCAAACAGGCCTACAACGCCGTCATTTTTTGTTACACTTCGTAAAAACGTACTAATTCACAACACAGGAAATATTCACCTTATAGAATAAGAAAATTCCTTACGTTTGGTAAGACATTTCGGTTCATTTGCACGAATTACAAAAAACGAAAGCAAATCGAGCATTTCTTACGTGGAAGCACAAATGACATAAAGAAAAACGGTTTCTATATTAACATACAGTGGGTAAGATAGATACGAAAATTATCAGAATTTATATTGATGCGAATATATAAATATATATTAAATAATATTATAATTATATATACTAATATATATAATAGGTATATATATATATATATATAATATATATACTATATAATAATATAGATAATAATAATATATATGATTATATATATATATAGTATCGACAATCAATTTAAAGACGCAAATTGTGTGGTATCGGTTAAGGATCGGCAAAATTAACGGATACCGATACCGATAACGATACTTTACTACGTCTTCAAAATCCCGATAACCAATACCGCTACCGAACCTAAAAATTCGACCGATACACCGATACCGATTACGCGGAACCATGGTTACGGTTGCATCACTAAATAATGATATATATATATAATATAGTATGATATATATATAAATATATATATATAATATAATATATTATTTATATATATATATAATACAATATAATAATAATACGAATCCCCTTCTTTACCTGATAACTCCCTCCCTTCTCCAAAAAACAATCAGACCAACTAGCAAAACATTATGCTAACATTTCTCGCAAACCAACCCACCAATAACAGGAAAATAAAAAAAAAAACAAGTCAGAAAACTCCCAAAACAGACCACAACCCCCCACCCCACCCTTTTTTACAACTGAGTATATATATAAACCTCAAAACCCTCAAAAATTCTCCAGCCACAGGACCAGACTCAATCTCTAACCTACATCTAAAACACCTGAAATTTTCAACAAATCCTGGCAACTTAACTATGTACCCTCAATCTGGAAACAAACATTCATACTACCAAAACTCAAACCGAAAAAAGACCCAACTCAACTTCCTCTTACCGCTCAATTTCTCTCCTCTCCTCCATTAGTAAACTACTGGAGAAACTAATATTAAACAAAATCTCCCCTCTCATCACCCTCCCAGATTTCCAACATGGCTTTAAAAGCAACCACTCTACAACTACAGCCCTTAGCTCCCTCACCCAACACATCATCAATGACTTCAACCAATCCCCATCCCATAGATCCATTCTCACAGCAATCGACATCAAAAAAGCCTTTGACACTGTCCCCACATTTAATCTTATTCAAAAAATCCTCGAGTCGGAGCCCGAGTCGGAGCCGTAGTCGGAGCTCGAGTCGGAGCCGTAGTCGGAGCCAGAGAATAAATTTTTATTTTGAGTCGAACCTGGGACAGAAAAATTATTTTAAATTCAATTAAATGTGTTTGGAACCGGAATCGATTTCTTAACCGCAGTTGGAGAAGGAAATGAAGAGGCTGGGGTCCTAAGCTTTCATTTTAAGAGCTCAATTTTTCATAACCCTCAAAATGTGTAAGACAACCAACACTAAATAATACGATTCACTACATTCTTTCTATACCGGAAATTTCCCCCCCACACCCAATAAAAAAAAATAATTTTTTTCAATAATAATACAAAAAACAAATATCTAAAAAAAAAAAAAAAAAAAAAAAAAAAAAATCATCAATCCTTTCGTCGGACATTTTGATTTTTTTTTCTAGTTTGTCTTTTAACATTTTAAATGTCAGTTGCTTCTTTTGTTTCCATACCAATTATATATATATATATAAATATATACTATAATTTAATGCCATATATCTAAGCTATAAATAAATATATTATATAAATATATATTTATATATAATATATAGACATTATATATATATATATATATATATATATATATATATATATATATATATATATATATATATATATATATATATATATATATATATATATAATATATATATATATATATATATAATATTTATTCTTAGCATTTAATTTTCTTGCTACTTTAGTTATAAAGATCCCATTTCTTCTCTTTCTATACAACCATTAAAAATGTGGTGTTCGGAGGCGCCTTTCGGAGCTTCTTTTCACTTCCTCAGTTATACCCCCTATAGGGGAAATGTTCGCCCTGTATGGAGAGAATGCATCACCCACACACCATCTATGTATACCGATATATATATAATATAGATATATATAATATATATATAATATAAAAATATTATATATATAAATTATATATATAAAGATAATATATATAATGGAGGGTAAGAATTCGCCTCATCTACCTTTAGACTTCTTTAAGAATCTAAGAAATTCAAATCATCATTAACATCAACTTTTTAATTAATTACGTGTAATTCTAAAGAGAGATGATAATTAATAATTAGGAGAGATAGGGAGTAATAATATACAAAATAGAACAAGAAGAAAAAGAATGTTGAAGATAAAGAATCGAAAAGAGAGAGAGAGAGGAGAGGATAGATAGATAGATAGAAAGAAGAGAGAGAGAGAGAGAGAGAGAGAGGAGCATCGAGAGAGAAGAGAATGATTAAAAGTAGGCGAACGAAAGAAAAAAAGAGGGAGTGTTGAAGATAAAAGTTTAAGAGATGCGGTGAAGTAGATTGAGGAGATGAAAATGACTGGAGAAAGTTTGAGATAGAGAAATGGGGAAAAGAGAGCTAAAAGAGGAAATTAAATTAGAGACGTGATATAGTGAGTAAAAGAATGATGTTTGTAGATGGATATTGGGATCCCCGAGTGATAGTAAGAGAAAGTGAGAAACAAAATAGAGAGCAAATTTAAAAAAGAAAGAAAAAAAGGGAAAGAAATAGAGAGAAGCAATTTAGAGGTAAAGAAAAGGAAAAGCCGCACGAAAGAAAAGAATTCACACCTAAATCAAAGACTGACCTTCCCTAAGAGTGTGTAAGTTAATACGGGGAAAATAGAGAAGAAGGAATAGTGCTCGATATTTCATGGAGGTTAAGCAAAAGTTTGTTGAATGTAGAAATAATGAAGAAGATGAAAGAGAAGATAAGTGAAAGGAGAAAAAGAAAGTAAGATAGAAATTAGATAAAGATAAAGGCATAAATGGAAAAAGAAAATAAATGGATAAGTGGATAGAAGAGGAAGAGAAAAAATGAGAAAATGTGAAGGGGTGGGTGGGGAAGATGAAGAGGGAATAGAAGACCGCGAAGCAGACAGAAGAACAATTAGATAAGGGACGGAGAAAGTAAAAGGAGTTAGAGAAAGAGAAAGAGAAGATTTAGGGCCAAAAAACATTTGAAGATAAATGAAGAATACTGAAAAAGAAGATGAAGATCGAAATTAATGGAAGAGAGAAAAAGATAAAGGCCCGATCAGAACCCTAATATAAAGAGAGAGAAAGAAGAAAGACAAAAATAAAATAGATTGAAACACCTGTATCGCCATAGGAAAGTAGTGGAAAATAAGATAAAGAACGAAGGTAGTGAAAGAAGATATAGAAGAAGATAAAGAAAAGAAGATAAAGATCGAAAGTGGTAATAGGAGATAGGGAAAGAAGTTATGGAAAGAAGAATAAGACCGAAATATTTCTTATAGATATAGGAGGAAAATAAAAATTTATAATAGCGAAGAAAAGGAAAGAAAATAGAGAAAGAAGATAAATAAATTAAGAGGATGATGAGCGAAGATAGTGAAGGAGTTAAATTAAGGAAAGGAAGATACCAAAAGGAGATAGAGAAAGATAATATTAAAAAAAATAAGATAAAGAGCGAAGATAGTGAAAAGGAAAGTAAAATAAAATATTTAAAAAAAGATAAAGAACAAAGATAGTGAAATGAAACGATGAAAGAAGATGGCGAAATAAGAGAGAGAAAGATGAAAGAAAAAATTAAGAACGAAAGAATGAGAAGAAAGAAAACAAAATTAATGAAAATTAAGAAAAAAAGAAAAATAAGAGAAAGAAAGGAGATAGAGAAGAAAAAGAGCGTAAATAAAGAAAGAAGAAAGAGAAAAGAGATGATGAAATAAGATAAAGAACGAAATAAACGAAAGGAGATAAATAAAAAAATAGAGAGAGAGCAGAAATGGAGAAGATAGATATATAGATATAGATTCAGAATAGTTATTTAGATAGATAGATAGATAGATAGATAGATAGATAGATAGATAGATAGATAGATAGATAGATAGATAGATAGAAGAAAAAGAATAATAAAGGAAGAAGATAAAAATTAGAAATATTAAAAGATAATAAAATAATAAAAATTAAACTTTTACCTTAGTGCAGACGTTCGTGTTTGATTATATTTAATAACCAAATTTGCATCCCATTAATTTTCCTTCCAATGAATTTAATTTTCAATTTTTAAATTTCAACTTTATATATTTTTGCCTTTGTTTGTCAGTTCAATCTATTCTCTTTTATTTATTTATTTTTTTGCTTAATATTATATTTAATATATTTAATATATATTATTAAATACATATATAATATATATATATATATATAATAATATAGTTAATAAATAAATAGTATTTATATTATTAATAATATAAAAATAATATATTATATATACTATTAATATATATATACTATTATTATAAATATATATATTTATATATATTATAAATATATAATATATCTATGGCTGATACCTTTGAAGATTATATTTTGCTGTAGTAGTTATATTATATATATATATATATATATTAATAATATATATATATATTAATATAAATTATAATATATAAATTATAATACTATAATAAATATATATTCTAATATAATATATTATATATATTAATATATATAATTTATATTATATATATATAATAATAATATTTATAAAGTGTTAATAATGATATACTATATTATTAGTATTATATATTATTTTTATATTAATATATAGTATGTATTATTATTATTATTATTATTTATTATATTAATTATTATTATTTATGATTATTATTATTTAGTATATTTTATTATTAATTATAAGTTTTTCTTTATGGTAAGATTGTTTTTTTTTAATATAACCCCTAATTATTAGTAATAATAATTCAATAAATAATTAAATAATAATAGATTAAAATAATAAATAATAATAATAATTATAAAATAATTATCAAAGAGTGGAATAACTTACTCTTGAACATTACTCGAAACCTTGATCGGTTCTC
>JABUQX010134909.1:0-21473 GCA_015478945.1 Trachelipus rathkii | reverse complement strand
CGGTATGCTTCGTTCAGTTTCAGATGGGTGTTTAGCAATTGCATTTATCATTATAACTTTCGCGTTTTCGTGCGCCTTCAATATATATATATATATTACTGAAAAAAAGGAATAAAATAATTTATCTTTGATTTGATAGCATTTTCAAACTACAAATTTTTTTATTTGCTATACAAAAATTCTTCTTACTCTCTTCCAATATGATTTATATTTTCCGTTTATATTGTGTAGCTATGATGAACACTCATTAAAGTCCGTTCTGTTAGTCTTTTCCTTCCTGACGTTAACCATTTCTGAGTAGAGAAATATCTTTTTGGAATGACGTTGTGAATGAGATAGGTGCGAAAATCCTTAACATCCCTAATGTAACCGTATATAAATAAAATTTATTTAAAAACTTTGAAAATTTTCAATACCAAGATTGGTAAGTATGGATCTTATGCTCACGAACTTGCTCTCCTGGTTTAAAAAATCATCAAGAAAAGGAATTTCACTTGCTTTATGTCTTTATTTAACATTGATTCTGACACGTAGGATTCTCAAATCTTCTTTAATAGAAAGCAGAAGTTATGCCACAACTTCTGAAATGATTGAACATTTTCTTATCGATGTTAAAGCGAAAATATTTTATAACAAAAGTCACATTTTCATTAAGATTAGTTATAAATAAACAGCTGCTTTCACTTATGATGGAGACTGCAATGTAGTTTATAATGGAAGGGTAAAGAAGAACAAAGTTGAAGTTGTAATTAAACTTATAACAAATTGACTTACAGACAGTTCAAAAAATTCGAGGTTTTTGATTTATCTCAAACTCTACTAAAGTTTCAGCAATTTCTCTAAAAACTTCTCTTAATCGTAACAATCCATCGTAATTTTCCACTCACTTTTTTTCGCACATTCGTTTTAATTTTATGTATTTTGTCTCTGGGAAAATCTGGGAAAATCTTCTTTCAACAACCGCTAATACAAGCCCAGTTCATATCCTGTACCAATAAAGTTTATAATGTGCTGTACTCAGATAAATATGAAAACAATGAACATACAATACTTACTTAGGATAAGTTCGACTTCTTGAACACTTTTTAAAAATCTTTCATCATTGCTGCTGCGCAATCATATTATTGGCCAATCAGAATGTCACTATTCGTTTAATTTTATGTATTTTGTCTCTGGGAAAATCTAGGAAAATCTTCTTTCAACAACCGCTAAATCTGAGAAGTCTTTACGAACCACAAATGCTTTCCTCATTTCTATTGATATATACTCTGAATTTTCTTTCAATTATTATTTTTATTTTTCTAATAAATTAAAATTAAAAGACTCAAAACGGTAATTTTTTTTATAGCTTAATAATTTCGGGGGTGGGGGTCAGACCCCTAAACCCCACCTGGTTAATGCCATATATATATATATATATATATATATATATATATATATATATATATATATATATATATATATATATATATATATATATATAATATATATATATATATATATATATATAGTAGTTATGCCCGAAGTTGAGAGCTACTCAAGGTCACGTTGCGTACTTTCACTTTTCCTACGGCGGCGTGTTTGATCCTCGATAACGGCGGCATGTTTACTGATAACGTATCTCTTTGTAATTATTTTTATTTTTATTTATTATTATTATTATTTATTATTATTATTATTATTATTATTATTATTATTATTATTATTATTATTATTATTATTATTATTATTATTATTATTATTATTATTATTATTATTATTATTAATTTTTTTTCTTTATTTATTTTATTTGTTTGTTGTTTTTATTTTGGTGTGGTTGTGTGTGCATTACTATAGTTTGGCAAATAAAAATAATTTCATTTAATTTGGACATTTTGGTTACAAATATATATATATATATATATATATATATATATATATATATATATATATATATATATATATATATATATATATATATATATATATATATATATATATATATATATATGTATATATATATATATATAACATATATATATATATACAATATACATACATACAAATACTCTCTATATGGCGGGTTATGATTTTATTTTATTTTTTGTCATGGTTTCCCTTAAATTAGTGCTGGGTTTTAGGTTAATTGGTTTTGGACTTATTGTTATGAAATTAAACATGGTGATAGATTATGAGATCTGATTATGATGGGTTCTGTTTTCATTTTCATTTTTCGTTTTTGTTCTTTTATTTTTTGTGTTATCTTGACTTTTTTGTGAAATTGAGCATGGTGATAAAGTAAGATGTCCTGTACATGATGGGTTTTTTTTTCTTTGTTTTTTCGTTTTGTTTTATTCGTTTTTTTTTTTTTTTGTTGTTGATCGGCTCTACTTTCTGTTCTGAAAATGTGTTTTGGTGATACAGTCTGAAGTCCTGGTTATGATTTTAGTGTTTTTTTAAATCTGTTTTTTTCGTTTTTTTTTTTTTTTTTTTTGGTAATTGGCTTGACTTATTGCTGTGAAATTGAACATGGTGATAGATTATGAGGTCCTGGTTATGATGGGGCGGTTTTTTCATTTGTTTTTTTCGTTTTTTTTTGTTCTTTGTTTTGGTAATTGTCTTGACTTTTGTTGTTGTGAAATTGAGCAGGTGACAAATAAGATGTCCTGTACATGATGGGTTTGTTTTTTTTTTTTTCATTGTTTTTCGTTCCGAAACCGGCACCGGTGCTGGCTCCGGTGCGGTGTCGAGTTAGTAAATATTTGTATAATAATACAATATTTGTATCCTTATATATGTTATTGGACCTGCAGATCTCGAAAATGATGGTTATAAGTTCGTAAAGGGTAAGAGAAGTGGGCAAAGGAGTCGGAGTCGGAGTCAGTGTCAGAGAAGGAAGGAGTCGGAGAAGGAGTCTGAGTCAGTACATACCAGTGCAAGCTCCAGTGCAGTGGGTAGTAAATAATTGTATAATAATACAGTATTGGTGTCTTTATATATGTTTTCGAACCGTAGATCTCGAATACGATGGGTTTATAAGCTCGTAAAGAGTGTCCGGAGACACCCTCGGGGGGGTCTCCAGAAGAAATGCACGGAGCGCAAAATTGAAGAAGATGGAGGAAGGAAGAAGGAGGAAGGAGGAAGAAGGATGGAGGAAGAGTCTGAGAAGGAGTCAGAGTTGTTACCGACACCGGTGCTGGAGCCGGTGCGGTGCTGAGTTAGTAAACATTCGTTTGCTATTTTATTTTATAAGTTTCATTTTACATTTAATTTTTGTTTTCAATTTAATTTTTTTTTAATTTATTTTCAAATTTTTAATTATTTTTTTTTATTTATTTTAATTTATTTTGTTTAAAAAATATAATTTTTACTAAAATTTTATTGCTTTTATGTTTATAACGTAAAATTTGCGTTTTACACACCCTAAAGCAGTAATCAGTAAATCAAACCAGCCACACACACCCCCTCCCACCCCATCCATGATCTATTGATCTATTGATTCAAGTCATATTTTGTATAACAACACAAAACTTTTATTCTTTTTATGTTTATAACAAATAAAGCCATTTTTACACACCCTAAAGCAGTAAAATTTGTTTAAAATATATTTTGTTTACTAAAAATTTTGTTTACATACCCCTAAAGCAGTAAATCAGTAAATCAGTAAATCAAACACCCTCCCCAACCCTCCTCCCCCATCACTCCCACCATCCTATGATCTATTGATCTATTGGTCTTTTGATCTATTCACATTTCGAGTAACATTTTGGATGACCTTAAGGTCAAAAAAAGTACTTTATAACTGACCAACGCTAATCAATGCGGGGGCAGCGCCCCCTGGCCTCAGGGTCTTCCCTGAGTGATTTTTCTGGCCCTCCCCGGTGGGAGCTATCTTCCTCTGTACTTTTCATGTCTGTGGCATTACCCTGGGGCACTACCCTGGAGCCTATATTTCTATTCATTCGCCATGTACGTGAGTGCGTGTGTTTGTGCGTGACCATATTGTGATGTACATCCCCTACACCCGTTTATTCCGTAGCTGCTAACCCATGTGCGTGGCGTAGCCACGCACATGGTTTACGTACATGACCGTTTTACCCCTACCCCCTTTGTTCGCGTTAAGTACAGTATTAAGTACACTTGGAAAGTGGATTAAGTACACGTACTTAATATTTCCGGGGTCTGGGCCACCTCCCGCGCGTGGGACCCGCCGCCGCCGCCGCCGCCGCCGCATCCGGTGCTTGCGCTAACCGCAGAGCATGTCGCGTTGAGCTCTCAAATACCACTGCTCAGTGTGACGTGCGACGTCACACACATAGTATGACGTCACTTTTTAAAAATCTATCCGAATTGGATTACGAACGAGTGCCAGTCGGCACAGGGATTAGATCACTTACCACTTTAGTTTTGACCTTTTATTTATTCCCTTGTGCTACTGAGGCAATGAGTCGATACATCGTTTATCTTTTAAAACATTTTTTTTTTTTAAAAATAATGGTAATAAAAATAAAAATAATAATAATATATATATATATATATATATATATATATATATATATATATATATATATATATATATATATATACTCTACCATTATCAATGTGTGTAGTCACACCATTTTAGCTTTAGACATTTTATTTAAATTATATATATATATATATATATATATATATATATATATATATATATATATATATATATATATATATATATATATATATATATATATATATATATATATATATATATATATATATATAATATTTCGCGGAAAAGCGTTTTTACAGAGCCTAAGGACGTATCGATCAGTGGGGTTGAGATGGGGTGGAACCCCTCACCGACGGTTTTACAGTAAATCAGTAAATCAGCCAATCAAAACACCATCCAACCACCTTGCTGTCAGTCCATGTCTAGTGAGCTATTGATCTATTGATCTATTGATCTATTGATCTATTGATTCAAGTCATATTTTCTTTAGTATAAATAAGTTCTTTGGTTAAAAGCAGGAAAAGAAAACGTGTTTTATTTTAAAGCATTTATTACATAATTTTAAGCCACATAATCGTTGACTTATAAATTTTGGCATCAAATATATTTAAGTTTATTAAAGAAACATTATTTAAAAAAACATATAATGAAATAAATACAGTATACACAACATACTTTAGAACTGATTGGTTCAAAATATATAATAATGAACATTATTATTTAAAAAAAAAAAAGATGTTACATAATGATTACTAAACATAAAATCTAAATGCAGAGAGTCAAGGAAATATACAACATTATTTTTATTCTTATACACGGCTATCCAGTGTCCATTGCTCGAAACATCCCTAGGAGAAGTGTTGAAGATAAGACCAGAGTCGGTATCCAATTTCACAGACCCTAGTTCATTTACAGGCGAATACACCTAAAAATCTTCTTTCGTTTTTAAATACGTTTTATATTTATTCTTCATTCATCTTTTATAATAATTCAAGATTATATTTCGTACTCTGTCAATCTCGATGATTTGAGGATGTTCCAAATACACCAGAACTGAGATTGAGGATGTCAAACTTTGTCCAAATTTGAGACTCAACCCTAATGTTTCTTTTCTTAGGATATTGAGATTACAGGCTGAAAGATCAGCAGTGAGATCGTACGCATATAAATTACTGTTTTCAGCATAATTCTTGAGATCAACACCTGTACCGTTATCGCTGCAAGATACAGTATTGGCAAATAAATCGTAAAAAGGACGCGAACATTGAGAATGGGAGTCTTCGTATATCATCTCATAATCACGACCGAATGGTTGACCATTCACATGCAAACTGATACCTCTAAGTCCAAATGGGTAGAATTTAAAGGCATACTCCATAGTTTGATAAGCATCGTGTTCTACAATTCTTATTATTACTTTCTAAGCTAAGCTATCATTGACGATGTTAGGTATATTAATACTTGATAAGTCTTAGGTAAAGTTAAAAATTTTAGTCTCAATTCTCTTGATTGGATATTTTGCAGTATCGGTCAAAAGAGATTTCTCGATTTCCATATGTTTAATGGGAGATAATTTCACTTTACGTACATAAAGATAAGCATCCAGTAATTTAAAGATAGGTTTTGGAGCTGTAGTTGTGGCTAAAACACTGCTTTGAACATTAAGGGCAAATTGAGGTGTAGATCTAGTTAACCTGATGCGAGGGTGTCCACTGATGGTAGAATAAGTCTTTCCTGAGAGAATATATCACCGTTTACACGTCCATAATATTCATACGTGTTATTTTTAGATTTAGATGCGTTGGTTCTATGTTTCTCTACATCTTTTAAATTGTAATATCCACATGATTGTAGGTGAGACTCTTTCGCATCTTGAGAATAATTTAGTAAAGTTTCAATATAACTTCGATAAGGGTAACTTGCAGCTGATGCTCCTAGAGATGTTTCATTTAAAAACACCTCAAGCTGATTAAAACATGTATACAGGAAATTTGTCTCGGTGGATACTATGTGATCGGTTCCTGTGAGATCTGAACCATCTTCGTTTACTAACTTAGTCTTCAGATATAAAAACACATTCGAGGTCAAGATATTGGTCAGAAGTGCCGGGGATATTGAATTCGAGAGGTACATCAGTATTTGTGATTGCGTGAACGGGGTTAATACTAATAAAATTGGATTCACTTACACTGATCTGTGTAGGGTTCACTGAGAAGAGATCCAATTCACTCTTACAACAATCTGGACTGGAGGGATGGAGGAAATGCATCTTGCTGGTACAGTCGTCTGACGTATAATGAGGAGAGATTTGTTTAAACATTCCTTATATACGAAATAGTTACAGGTTGTCATTATTTATATAAAAAAGTTACCACTTATCATCGTTATTAGAGGGCGAACACATCAATACACTTTTTCTTTAGTGGTCCTTTCCTATTCCTCTTTACAGGTTTTTTACGGCGACCTACACCTTGACCAGTCATCTTACGTCGTATTTTCCGTTTAACATCATCTAACATTTCATCTGAAGCATCGGCTAGTCGACGTTTTACAGCTGTTCGGGTCGACACCTCCATAATATCCTGGAAGAATATCTATACCTTCCTAGCTGCTTTTTAGCGAGGTATTTACCTCCTGATTTAAACAAAAGGATAGCACGTCGGAACAACGAGGAACAAAAAATCCACCTAAACCATATCCCCTCTGCATTCTTGAACCCCTGAAGACTCTTTCTCTTTCCATTATTATTATTATTATTATTATTATTATTATTATTATTATTATTATTATTATTATTATTATTATTATTATTATTATTATTATTATTATTATTATTATTATTATTATTATTATTATTATTATTATTATTATTATTATTATTATTATTATTATTATTATTATTATTATTATTATTATTTAACGGAGCTTCCTTCTTATGTGTACTTTACACACTGCTGTCCCAATTGTGAATGGGTATGGATTACCTTCTACGTCTCTTATATAAATACGAATCGAACTCAGTTGGGTCTTACTCAATGGTAAGTAGTGAACATTGGGAAATGTTATAACTCTATAATCTTTAGGAAAATGAACTACTCTTAACAGGGAGGCTTTAGTATTCCCTACATACTGATGGTCTATAATATCTGTGTAAACATAGGCCATACCAGGATCTTGTAACAACTCGACAGGATTACATACAAAATGTAATGAATTAGCAAAAGTTGTTTTTGAAGATGCTATATAATCATCAATAGTAGGCAGATAATGAAATACAAGGCGTATAAAATTGCTAGCATCGTGGTTGTGGTTCACCTCCTCTTCTGAAGGGTTATCTGTAAGACGAACACCCTTACGCCACCATGTATAGGGATCAAACTGGAAATTGTTTAAATCGTGTAAATTTGCACCACGCCAAGATCTTAAAGACACCAGCTCCATTATCTCCCCCTTGGGTTTATTAGTGCGAAATATCAGGTCTTGACATATTCGACTTACTATGAATCGGTTATTAAAGTGTCTAAGTATGTCTAAGAGAGACTTGTATAACCCTCGCTTTATAGTAAATCTTTCCATGTAATATTCGATACCATTACGTTTCTGCATATGTAAACTATCAGTGTTACGCAATTTCAAAGTGTTTTTTACAAAATCAACGCTTCTATAAATTATGAACGCACCTCGGGTAAGGGTTACATTCTCAATACTGGCGTCAAAAATTATTTCTCGCTCAAAAGTTATAGTGTTCAATATTTTGGTATTAAAGTCCGATATTTTATTTTCAGGATGTAGATCCATAGAGGCCGAGGAAGGTAGCGTTAAATAGAAATGATCGTCGGTAGACATGCTTATTGTTTCACAGATACTTATTTACGAGTTAGACTCTTTACACTATCGGAGCTTCTTCCGTATATGCACTTTACACACAGCTGTACCATGTGTGAATGGGTAAGGGTTCCCTTCTATACACTCTTACGGCCCTAAATAAGCATTATTCAGAGGAATATAGTGTACACTACGAAAACTTATAACTGTCATCTTTAGGAAAATGTATCACTCTCAGTAACTGTGCCTTAGTGTTTCCAACATACTGGGGTTCTACAATATCGCTGTAAACATATGCTACACCGGGGTCGTGTAACATCTTTGAAGGATCGCATACAAAATGTAATGAATCATCGGTGTTGCTTTTTGCTACAAGTTTATCTAAATACTCTTCCATCGTAGGGATATACCGTATTAATTCATTTAGAGGGTCTTTGATATCGTTAATTCTCAATATTGTGTCATCACGTAAGTAACTACATTTACGAAACCAGTCTGAAGTGTGGAAAATAAATAAACTTCTATCTTTCAGGTTTACTTGAGCTTGAGACTTTAAGGTGATTAATACATTGTCTTCGTTGAATGTTTTATTAACTATAAATACTAAATCTTTACATATACGACTTGATTCAAATTGTTTGTTTAACTCTACGAACACATCGGTAAGAGATTTATAGAGACCTCGGTTTATTAAATATCTTTCAAAGAAATATTCTCTGTCGGCTCTCTCGATAACCCTCATATCTGTGTTAATTTTTAATACGTTTTTAACATTCTCAACACTTCTAAATATTACAAATGCCATATGTGAATCAGGCATATTCTCCACGCGCATCCAGTATCATTTCGCATAACCCTACTTATTTCTCGTTCGAGTTTTATAGGACTCAATAACTCTGTAGTGAAGTCTGAGAGTTTATTATCGGATATAGGTCCATAGAAGCCGATGATGGCAACGTTAAATAGAAATGATCTTCACTCTCCATGTTCACAAAGTAAACTGATCAATGTTTCTTAATTTCACTAGCATTTATATAACTATTAAACTTCATTGGATAACCTACCCATTTGACAAGATACTGTTTATTTTTACCTTTCCCTTTAGATCCTAATATTTCTATTTTATACTCGTGACTCTTAGGGTCAAACCGTATTTTCTGTATTTTCTTGTTTATAGAATCCTCCTTTTATTTTTCACCATCTAAATTCTCAAGATAGTATAATTTTAACCTGTCTCTCGGGAATTCTCTGACGGTATCTACTTTAAAAACTTCTCTCGACCATCTTCATACCCTTTTCTGAAATTTTCATCAGTCCTGGATACTCTCACATAATCTCCAGCTTTAACGCCCGTGTTATCTTTTATTTTTCCCATTGTGTTGATAGGTACAGAAGGTTTTGTCTTCACCATCTATAAGGGTATTCTTAAGTGTTCTATGAAAAGACCGATTATAGAAGTAAGCCAGGTCTTGTAGTTATCGAAATATTTAAATGTTTTCATCTTCGTGAAATACCTATGAATTCTTTCTTTTATAGTTCTTTGTACTCTTTCAATTATCGCAGTTTTATTAACTGAAAATGTGTTGTAGTACCCAATATGTTATACTCAGTAACTATTTCTTGAAACTCCTTACCTAAAAATTCTGTACCTTTATCTGTCCAAATCATTTTAGGATATCTACCATCTTCATTTATAATTTCTCTGACTGCTGCAGCAACAGTCTTTGATTTTTATCTTTTAAAACCTTTAACCATAAGTATCTGGAATATACATCTATCACAAAAGAATATATATTGTAATATTTATATTTTATCATATCCTGTCGAATCTAACTGCCATACGTTATCTAAATGTGGGGCTATGGTTTTCCGTGTCGGAAATTTTTTTCGTATAGGTTTATGTAGGGTAAAAGCATCCTCACCTTCTCACAAATATTTTTCAATTCTTTTTATTACATTGATGAAACTTTGAAGCGAACCTTGAAAAACCACCGTAACTGTATGTTTCACATCAAAGTAATATTTATCGACCGCCTCCTTAGCCTCCATGACTCATATGACGTTAACAATAAAATTATATTCATTTTATACTGAAAGGTGATATAAAAACCAAATGTGATATGTAAATAATTTATTTTTAATTGCAAAATAATATTAACTATTTTAAATTGCAAATCTAAAAAAACATAGCAGATGTATACAGAAAGATAACATAGGTTATATACATTATTTTAAATTACAAACAATACAAGCATATAAAAAGTACAATAAATAATTAGGAACTAATCCATTTTGAAGCGAACGTAATGTGTTTCTACTTATCAACTTTAATCTGTCCGATGCATAAGAAGTACCAGAGGGACTCGCATCTGGAATATTATCCAGATCCGCTAATCTTTGTTAATTCTGGATTAAAGTTCTCGGAAAATTAATAGTCTGAAGTTCTTGTTTGATCCTGCTCCATCCTGTCACAGGAGCCTTCCTCCAATCACGCGAGAGATCGGATATCAAGTCAACAATATTCGAACCAGCTATTGTTTCTCCGTCAATAATGATTTGACCGAGATCGTTCCATGTAATCTGATCTTTTAAAATATTATATAGAGCTAAACCCGTTTTCTTACCTCGCATTGGTAAGCTTTCCTCCAGTACATGTTTAAAATTATCTTCTCTTTTCACCTCAATCTTAGTATCTGATGCTAGAGCTGAATCTTCCTTAGGTGAATTTAATAAAACTTTTAGATCTACTAAATTTTGTATAGCATTGATACAGGATTCTTTTTTCATGAATGTTAACATCAGAGTTTAATATTCGATGCAATTCCTTCTCGTAATTATTTATCTGTTCAACTTGCGGATCATATAAACTCAAAGGCTGATGTTGGAGCAACTGTTGATAAGGGTTATACCCGCTCTGTTGTTCGATGGACGATTGAGATGCTCGAACTGTTGTTGTTATTGTTGTTATTTGTTGTTGCTGATGGTGTTGATGTTGAGGTTGTTCGGTCTTGTTGTTGTTGTTTGTAGAGATAGGGTTTCTGTATTATATTTCATCTTCTCATAATCGCTGTAGGGTAAAACCACTACCTTCTTCATCATTGAGCAAGCCACTTGGTTATCAAAGGGGCTATAACGGAAAAGAGTAAAGGTAGGAACACACCTCCGCCTTTTTGTAATAGCTTCATTAATTTTAAGTTTTCTTACGTTACCAACAAGTCAACCCTGATGTTTCTATGACGACGCAGCTTTACCTTCTGAGGTCTGTTTAAAGGAACATTTCCTTTTATAAGATTTAGACATACTTCAACTATACATTGTATAAATTTTTCATCTTCACAGATCAGTTTACGTTTTTCAGAAGGTTTCAGATTTTTAAATTTTCTCATAAGAAGTAAATATTCTGCTACTAGACTATCATTTTTCGGGTTTGTAAACTTTTTCAACCTCGTTAGGTAAAATTTTTTTGCACAGAAACCCTCTGTTTGTTTTTTTGGGGGGAGGCTCACAGAGTAAATAACCGTGAGGTATAGATGTAACTTTTTTATATACTTTTAGGAACTCTTTACGTTGAGTAGGGAACATTTGGGTAGCCACAACATTGACCTGACTCATATCCCTTCTTTGCCCGAACAAGATTAAATACTGTGTGTTTAAAGACACATCACGCATATACTTATTCTGATGAAAGATATTCTGCGTTATAAAAAATACTGTGATGTTTAAATGATGAGAGTAAACTGTGAAAGTTTCTGCTATATCCTCATTCAATTTATGCATCAAATCATCAAGGATTATAATTTTATGACCTGGTAAACATTGAAGAGCTTTTATGTCATATAAACCTTCGTGAAATTGAATTACATCTTTGTAATCTTTAAACTTTTCTTGGTAAACACTGTAGCACCATATGATTTTAACAGGCTTTTGCTCGAAAATCTCAACCTCTTTTAAAATGTTTAATAACAGAAAGGTTTTCCCGCATCCTGTAGGACCAGACACAAGACATGTAGCAGGAGCTCGGAACATAAATTTACCAACGTCCATTCTAGGTTGACACCTGAACACTAATGAATAAGAAAAGGTTTGCATTTATGTTATAAATGGTTCACTAGATCAATAGATCAATAGATCATGGATGGGTAGGAGGGTGGTGGGGAGGGTAGTTTGATTTACTGATTTACTGTTTGTACTGTAAAACCGTCAGTGAGGGGTTCCACCCCACGTCCTTACGCCCTTAGCCTATGTAAAAATGCGTTTCCGCGAAATATTATATATATATATATATATATATATATATATATATATATATATATATATATATATATATATATATATATATATATATATATATATATATATATATATATATATATATATAACTTCTATAATATATATAAATATATATATATATATATATATATATATATATATATATATATATATATATATATATATATATATATATATATATATATTTATATATATATATATATATTTATATATATTTTTTTGTTGAGAAAAAAAACGACCATTTAAATCCCGATGCACACACAACTTTTACAGCTTTGATGTCACCTCATTATTCACCTCTGTCCCAGTCAACACAACCCTTCACATGCTAGAACAACATATTCTTAATAACAACATACAGCTCTCATATCCTCTTCCTCTTTTACTAAATTTAATACATCTCTCCTTAGAACATAGTTTTTTTCAATTTCAAAATTCCTTTTTCCTACAAAAAAATGGACTTAGCATGGGTTCCCCTCTATCCCCTACACTTAGCAATATATATATATATATATATATATATATATATATATATATATATATATATATATATACGTGATGTTTTGGGGTATATATTTTTTGAGATATTGAGTGTTTTCCCTGAACTCCAAAACTCAAACTGGCACCGCTATGTCGATGACATCTTCGTATCCCTACCTCACAACATTGACCCTACCAACATATTACAACACATTAACAATATACATCCTTCCATACAATATACACTAGAATATCCTCAAAACTCCACACTTCCGTTCTTAGACACACTCATCTCCTGGCATAACTCTTTCCATCTCAGTTTTTCTGTATATCGCAAACCTACTTCCAATCCCTCTTATATTCACTGGTACTCATCCCATTCCACTTCCACCCTCACAGCCCTATACATCAGAGCACTCAGAATCTGCTCTCCTATCAATCTTAACAAAGAAAATAATCTCATCCGTAATACATTTACAAAACTACAATATCCCATTTACATCATAAACAAAGCTTACAGAAAGGCAAGATCAAAATATTATAGCAATAACACCATTCCCCCCCAACATGCAACCCTCAAAACACCTCCTACCTCCCCATCCCCATAAAAAACACTCAATATCTTAAAAAATATATACCCCAAAACATCACGCTCACTTCCACCAATGCCCTCCCTTTAAAAATACTTTTTCATCCACCAAAACCACCCCCTGAACCTCTACAATGTATATACACAATACCCTGCAACCACTGCCCAAAAACATACATTGGCGAAACAAATAACTTTACCAGAAGAAAAAAACAACATTCAGAAGATCTACAAAAAGATAATCAAAATTCATCACTCACCACACACAGGTCACAATTCAACCACTCAATCAACAGTAATTCCATGCAAAATTTAATCAACATCCCCAACCACCAAAAAAGAAAATTAATCGAAACCTATTGTATACATAACTTCAACAATTACAACAATATGACAGGAGAACATAAACTAGATTACTCACAACACAAACTCTTAAAATTTAACTCCCCAACCATCAAAAGGATCGAACAATTATACTATGAAAAGCATCCTCAAATTACAACCCCTTAATCATAATTTCACTTATCTTTTCTCTCTTTGCATCATGGTAATTAAATTTTTCAATATTATTTCAACTTCATTTTCGAGCACCCAAAGCAAAAAAATCCAACGGACGAATCGTTTTATTCAAAAAGCTGCCCTTGTCATCACCCATGAAAGATAGAAATTTAACACTAGATTCTTCAAAATTTTCCCAAGCAGTCGGTTTCCTGAGTAGGTATTCGAAACATATAAGCAGCTGAAAAAGGCTTCGTAAATGAAGCGAAAGACTACTGCATTTGATACCATTAACTCATGGAATACAAAAAGTTTTAATATGTTTTAATTGTGCTAAAGTGTCTCAATAAAAAAGTTTTTTAAGTCATAGTTTGCTTTCTGCCAAAGGGTTTAAAAATTACTATATACAAACTACGTCCAAAGTAGATTTTATTTCCAAGCATCCAATGCCAGAAAAATTCAACGGACGAATCGTTTTATTCAAAAAGCTACCCTTGTCATCACCCATGAAAGATAGAAATTTAACACTAGATTCTTCAAAATTTTCCCAAGCAGTCGGTTTCCTGAGTAGGTATTCGAAACATATAAGCAGCTGAAGAGGCTTCGTAAATGAAGCGAAAGACTACTGCATTTGATACCATTAACTCAGGGAATACAAAAAGTTTTAATATGTTTTAATTGTGCTCAGAATATAATAAAAAGGATTTTTAAGTCATAGTTTTTCTTTCTGACAAAGGTTTATAAAAATTACTATATACAAACTACATCTATAGTAGATTATTCTGTATGTGTGTTAATGTATGCGTGTGTGCTTAAGTTCATATTGACTCTCGGTAAGTGTACGGTAGTATAGCCTTCAGACAGTTTGTGTGACTCAAGGGTATATTGTAGTAAAGCATGTACACCTATAGGGGAAGATGAAATTATTTTGTTCTGTATATTATTTTCTATTTTTTGTAAGCTTTGAAGGCGCTGAGTGAGTTAGATTGAAATGACCAATAAGAACCCTCTCAGCCTCTTCATGCCTATAATGTTGCCTAGCCGAGAGGAGAAGGTAGCCAGTCTGCGCCCCGTTACAAGACAAGGCTCTAGTATACCTATTTGGGCTTTCATAAAACGAGCCGACTCAGTAAAAAGGTTTTGTTGAATATTATTTAATAGTTTATATAAAACACTATCCAAATTTGTTTTCAGTATTATCTTAAAGACAATCATTTATTATAAAATTCTGCCAAATATTTCATGTGTTACAATACATAACAAATACAATAAATACCCAATAATATAGGGAATACGATCAAATTCCATATTCAAGAAAATTCATATCAATTGCTGATAGACGCCATCGTAGAAAAACATTCGGTAGCATTGCGTGTTAGAATAAAGAAAAGTTTCCACGACGGAATGCGACTAGATGAGCTCACAAGCAAGTAAGTACTTAAATCGGGTGAAAAGTGCTTTAGGAGACAACAGTTTCGAATTATTAATAGACAGTAATTCTGAGTTATCGATGGAGTTGTTTCTCATACAGTTGCCTTCGTCTCTCCAGATGAGCATAAAGACCATGTCGAAAGTCAACAACCTTGAAGAGCTAGTGACCTTAACGAATAATTTGTACAAGAACCTCTACCATCGAAAGAATTTTTATCATTCCCAAGAGAGAGCGAGAAACATGGGGGAGTGTCAACAATATTCTGGAGGAGGAAGAAAGCCCTACACTATCTTCAAGAAGGCGAAATTTCCCTCAAAAGCGACAATTCGATCACCTGTTTGAAAGCCAACATAAGTTGCTTAGTCTAATTAAAGAGCTGATTAGAAATGTTACCGAGTTGGGGAAAGCTCTTAATCCTAACTCACGTCCTGCTTCAAATTACAATAGGAACGACGTTATATCAGAGGAAGAAGTGAAAGCAGAAAGAAAACCGGCAATGCAGCAGCAGGTCTGTCACCCGAGGGTTTGAGTTACTATCACAAACAATTTTTACATAATTCCTTTAAGTGTAAAGGACAAATCTGCCCCATGTATGCGCTCGTCTTTCTCCCCAACTCCACTTTAACCACTCAAGAAAACCCACCACTGACATCGGGAAACGTACGAAGACGCTTATCAGGCCGAAAAGCGAGGTAATTATGAATTAAAACAGTTAAGTTTAATAATTTGGTAGCAATTAGAAAAACAATGGATACTGATAATTTTACATATGTAGTTAGTTTAGATGATAAGGAAAAAGATTTAGAAAATTACCAAGTTAATAATAATAATTATAATAACGACACTAATAGAGGTGTTTTAGAGAATAATAAAATTGGTCCTGCTTCAAAGGATCAAATGCATGTGAAGGAAAACTATTTTTCTATTAATGCTAGCCCCCGGGATTTTTGTTATAAATGAAACTGTAAATAAAAATGATATACCAAGTAATAATGTACATGTAAGTCAAACAAATTTAGTTGATAGTGAAGCTCAACCAAGGCGTCAAACTCTGGAAAATACAGCCTCCTCCAAAAATATTGTAACTCCCGATGTTGTGGGAGGGGAAAACTTAAATTGTTTAAGTAGGGAGACTAATAGCATTAATTCAGGATTATGTAAAATTACCCATGTTATATTTAATAAAGAATACCTTTTGGATAGTGGGAGCCAGGTAAACATTGCCCCAGCCGATGAGAAGAAAAGAAATTGTGATTTAGGGTTCATAAATGCCGCAAACGGCACCAAAATTAAAGTATGTTCAAAAAAAGAAATAACAATAGATTTAAGTATGGGAGGCAAATATAATGTATTTACTTTCATAACCACCTTACCAGAGTTTATTTTAGGCATTCCTTTCTTAAATCAGTATGGTTTTAGTATTAGTTTTTTATTAGACAATATAACAAACCTGGTGACCAACGTATGTAAAAATCTATAAAATAATTATGTAATTAAAAGTAGCTCGTTGGTGCATGCTTTCTCAAATTTCTTTCACCTATCAACAAGATCCATCTCTACCAGTTAGTAGAATGCGTACCATAGATCCCATTATAAATAAGTATAAAACTTTATTTTTAAATGCAAATATAAATAAAAATTCATACATACGAGACGAACAAATTAAAATATGGTCAAAAATATTTGAGAAATACGGTAAACAAAAAAAAGAAAGGGGGATGGGGAAATGTCTCTGAATGGGAGAGAGAAGGAAAAACACATGTGGTCTTGAAAGCGATCCTAGTATGCCTAAGAGTGTATTAAAAGAGTTTGCAGAAACATTCTCCTGTCAAGTAAAAATAAAAGGTCCTCCAATAAAAATGCGGTGACTGCGAATACCATAAAAATTATTTGAAAAAACAAAAGTAGAACTGAATAGGCTTTTAAATGCTAAGATGTTGAAAATAACAGGCACCATGGAGTTTCCATTGTCTATTCTAGAAAAGTCAAACGCTAGCATTTGTCTCATCTCAGCTTTTAGAAGTCTTCATAATAAATGTCAAGGCGTATTTAATTTATCAAATATACAGGATACGCTTAGTGTAATAAAAGGCTCGAAAGTATATAGTAAACTCGATCTCAGCAGTGCTTTTTTTCATTTGCCTATCGCCGACGAAAATCAAAAAATATTTCATCATAATCTCTCCTTGAGGGAACTTTCGATTCACTTCCATCCAGTTTGAATTCCGGAAGAGCCCTTCGGCGTTTCAAAGGTATATTAAAGTGCTCCTCTTCCAAGTGTATTTACGTGGACGATATTTTGGTTACAAGTAGAGCGGATGAGGAACACGTGGTTTTATAAGAGGAAGTGTTTGAACTACCTAATTATTTCAAATTTGCCTCAATTCTGATAAATGAGAAATTTGAGTAACCAAAATAAGCTATTTAGGTTTTTTAATATATGAAAGTAATATTCTGCCTTTATCAGAAAAAGTAGAAAACATTTTACAAATGGAGAGACCAAAAAGTGGTAAAATTACGATCATTTCCTTGGAAAGAATTGGTTTCATCGCTAAACATTTACCCTGTTTCCTAATAGTAAACCACTTTATAAATTTCTTGAGGCCAAGATTTATTCCAAATAAAACAACAAGGGTGACGAAAAAAAAAATAGAAGATAGCATTCAAAAACAGTAAAAATACAATAGTTCTCGCAGAAATATTAGCATATCCGACACCCAATGCTCCAATTAAAGTTTTCGTGCTCACGGCTGAGGAAGCCTTCTCAACAGCCATTTCTTAAGCGAGAATGGAGACAAAGCTGCCCTCACGCCTTTTAGCCGGTCAATAAATTCTGACGAAAAGATATACGCTCATGTATACAAAATGCTTTTAGCTCTAGTAAAACTCTTCAAAAGGTATTGGTTTTTATTGATTGGAAAAGCTATAACGGTACAAACCAATTCACGAGAACTGATTGGTAAAATAAAAAAAAAGACAACACATGATTTCCAAAATTACAATGCCAGGGAAGTAAAGATTGAAACATTTGAAAGGTCGTTTCAACAAAGCCAAATGCATGGATGAAGTATTTACTTAATAACAAATTAATTGAAGAGGAGATTGATACACAAAAAAACGCTCCACATGGATCTCAGAAGGTTGGGAAAAATGGCCGCTTCCCCTCTGATATTTCAGCCAAGGATGAACAAGTTTGCAGTAAGGCGACCAATGAGGAGAGTTTTAGAAACAAGATTACGAGCAAAAAAAATAAAAGACGGATTGACTGCTACAGAGAGAATAGCCCTCGAGGCAAACATGCTGCAGGAGTTGAATGGCATATCTGTGGAAACAGATTATGTGGAGGAAATTGTTTTAAAATATGTTAACTCTATAATAAAAATACATAAATATTGGTTGATAAGATAAAGAAAAAACCGTTTTTAAAACTATCTTAGAGTTACAAGAAAAATATGAATATTTAACAAAAATTATAAAAAGCAAAAAACAATCCAACTTAAAAAATTTTATACGAGAAGGAAGAGGTCGAATTATATGTGGATATTTCGAAGAATTATGTACTCGTCTTTATTCCAAATAAATACGTTAACGAAGTAACAAAAGAATATCACAGACCAGGGCATCTAGGGATAAACAGAACATTAATAAGTATTAGAAACGAGTTTGAATTCAAATGCATGCAGAATAGGAAAAAAAATTACGTCCGCGTGTGTCCTACATGCCAGAAAAATAAAATTCAGCCAGAGTTTGGAGAATTTCAGAAAGTTGAGAAAAAATTCAAAGTAATGCATGTTGATATAATTAAACTTCAAAACGATCGTTTCTATAAATAGTAAATAATATTTTTGCAATAGCGTTACGCGAAATAAATATCGAAGAAGTCATCAATGCTTTTATAAGATAATTTTTTATATTTGAAGGAATTTCTAAGGTTTTAATTTCAGATCGTGGGGGAACCTTCACAAGTCAGTTATTTAAAGACGTGTGCCGACTATTAAGTATAGTCCATGCTAGTGGTTACTTGTACAGCTTACAAATCCGACCATGCAAGGGTACCTGATTTCGCATGAATTTTGTTGGACATTGACTCTCCACCAGCCACCTCTTATTATGTGGAATTCTTAACACCTACTATTTCGTACATTTAACTTCAGCACTTTAAGATCCTATCTTCTGCATCCACCTGATGAGATTCTAGCTTTTAGTTTGAGAATTGTGTGGAACTTAGTCTCTCCTCTCTCTCCTCTCTCTCTCTCTCTTTCGACTCTACTACATCTTCTCTCTCTCCCTCTCCTCGTCGTCTCTCTCTCTCTCATTCCTCTCTCTTCTCTCCCCCCCATACCTCATTCCTCCTCTTCCTCTCCTGAAGAAGAGGCTTGCCCCCAATGAACAACGCCGTTATCTGCCCTAATAAAACAAGCACCTCAGTTCACGTAAAATTATCGCATGTATAACTAGGACAAAATACTATTATAATTGCGATTTCAATATAAATCAGAGATTTGCTTATTTATAAATATGGAACAAAATATGTATAATTTAGGTTCACCTCCCCCCCCCCCCCCCCCCCCTCCCCCCCCCTGTAAACTTTTTCATTCTTACTGGTATACACCATTTCATAATTGGTTTTCAATAAAATTTTATTATTTATATTTAGGACAAAATATGCATAATCAGTATCATAAAAGTTTTTTATTATTAGTCAAAATTATACATTAATTGGTTGGTTGCATTAATTATAATATATTATATATAATATACTATATATATATATATATATATATGATACTATTTTATACTATATATATTATAATATAACTATAGCTATATATAAGTATTTAATATATATATATATATACAGCTGCCTACTCGAATAACCATTGTAGGACGCAGTAGGCCTATTGTTACACCTGCATGTATCTGCGTCTGGCCATTGGCAGATGCTGATTATGATCTTTTGTAATGTCTTTACCACTTCATTCCTACCACCAGTCGATTCCTAATCGATCTTTTCTTTTACACCTTTCCAGCGTGTATGGTGTTTTTATAAGGAGCGGGCTTAAATACCAACAACATTTCACCGTCACAATTCACCGACAGGCACAATTCATCGATAAACATTTACATATGTAGGTTAGGTTAGGTTATGCTATGTTTTATTATGTTAAATTTTATTTCATAATGAATTTTGAATCTGTCTGTTTTAAATAGTATTACTTATACCCTACAGAAGCATCTAGTATATCCTACAGGATATTTCCTATAGTTTAAATCCTATAGGATATAACCTTTTGCCTATATTGTTTTTCTTTTTGTATATTGAATTTGTTCAGTTCTTAATATATGTATTTTTGAGGTTTAACTTTTACTATATTGATGGCTGTGTTTTCTCTAGTTTTGTTTTCTTTTAAATATTTGTATATTCTGTTGGAGTGTTGTATGTAGTAGAGATTGGCAAAATCGTTTATGACTCAAATGTGACGAGTCACCAGAGATATATAAAAGGAACTAGATTAACTAATCTCCATTGTTTCTTTTAATTTCAACCTCACCAATTTTAAACAAATAAATGGAAATATATGAAAGATGCCAGATTCGCCATATTATGGAAAAATGATTCGCAGCATTGACTGGAGAATTTGGCATCTTTTTATATGATTTTGCCATTTGCTTGTTTAAAATTATGACGATTGTAAATAAAAAGAAACAATAGGGCATAGCTACTTTTTTTTGTATCTTCTGTGACTCGTCACTCGGAGTCATGAACGAATTTGCCTATAAAGTCCTTTAGGACTGTCATCTTTATTTTCTCTAAAAATTCTGTCATCTTTTAGACATTTGTTTGTATTCTTTAAAGAAATCTAAAAGAAAGGGAGAAATTGTGTTACATT
>JABUQX010134908.1:0-30581 GCA_015478945.1 Trachelipus rathkii | reverse complement strand
TAAGTAGACGTAATGATATTATATTATATATAATTATATAATTATTTATATAATATAATAATATTAGTGAGGATAAATTATATAATTAGATATATATAGATATATATAAATATAATATTAGAAATAGTATATATAGTATATAGTATATAATATATCATATGATAATGCCTATATAATATATAGAATAAAATATTTAATATATATATATGTAGTATTATGTATTAATAAATATATATATATATTATTTTTTTTCAATAATTTAGCTAGTATATTCATAGAAAAACAAAAGTACATTACAAAGTTAAAAAATAGTTATTTAGAAGTAATTCTATAAAAAAATTATATATTGTACTTAACTATCGTATATTTATATAATAATATAAATATTATAAAAGAGAATATTTATATTATATTAAAATTATAATAAACTATTCTAAATAATACATATATAAAACGCATAAACATATATATGCTATAGAATTAATAACAATTACAATAAAACATAATATAATATTATTTACTTATTTATTGGATATTTGATTTAATTATACATATATAGTATATATATTTATGAATATATTGTATAATTATATTATATAGTATTATGTAGTTAATTAATATATTATTAATATATATAATATATTAATATATAATTAGGGGGGGGAAATATATAAATATAGATAAATATATTAATTTATTTATATATATTAATTAGTACATAGTTTAGAACGAAATTATAAATGTTTATTTTAATTATATATAGTTTATAGTATATAAAAGACAATTTTAAGTGTAAAATCTTATCAAACTTATATATCTTTTGGTGCGTAGATTTGCAGTGGAAATCGTATAAACAGCTATACTATAATACTATAGACATATATATAAGTAATTAGTATCAATAGAATATTATGTATAATTATATACACAAGTCCATTAAGTATAATTAATATGATATCTAGATCATTAATTTTATATTAGGTAATATATATATATATATAGATGAGCAGGTTATATATATAATATTTTATGTATATATATATAATATAGGGAGTATTATATATAATATAGCTATATAATATTAATATTTTGATATTAGGTATATCATTAATACAGAATAATATATATATATTTAGAAACTCCTAATTGCATGAATATGTAATATTTAATATGAATTTGTGAACATATGTTTAATTAATGATACATTGTATAAACTATTTAATCTATAATAATAATTATTAATATAAATATAGAAGAATATATATGTATAATAATAATAGTATTGAATTCAAATTCAAGAATGAATCATATTTAGAACAGATATCTGAATTCCTAATAAAATATAAAGGTTTAAAAAATTTGAAAAAGATATGTATTAGATGATTAATTGGAGTATATATTTTATTATAAGTATATATATATTATGGTTAAATATATATATTAATTATATATAATATAGTATACTATATATAAAGATATTATAGATATATATATATATTATATGAGTTTAGTATATATTTTTTATATAGAAGTATAAAAGCGTTTATATATAATATATAGTATATATATGATAAATTTATATTAGTGTATACTTATAAAAAAAAGATAGTATAAATATATATGATATATAATTTTAAATGTTTAAGGATATTTGTTATTCTGTAGGATAATATAATATAGAAATAATGAGATAAGTAATTAAATATAATTTATAGTTATATTATAGTATAATATATTGTATAATATAAAGAATAATATATAAGTAATATTAATTATGATGTATATGAATAAAGTATATTATATATGTATATAGATGATATATTTGTATTTATAATTATTATATATATATAATATATAGTATGATAAGATATATATAATATTATCAGAGGTGTGGGCGCGCATATTTTAAACTTAAGACCCAAACGCAGAAGCGCAAAGTGGAAACTTCAGTCCCAGCGCAAACGCGACTCATTTTCAAAATTTAGTCGCTGCGCAAGCGCAACTATGTCGCACAATTTGATCTTTAAAGCACGAATTGATGGAGCGCTCAGAAAAATAAAATATAAAAATAAAGCGAATATTGTATTTTATGAAGATGCAATATAATAATTAACAAAAAAAAAGAGAAATCTATTCATTAATATCGTCATCTTTCTCCTCAGCTCTCCTCGATTGCATTACATTATAGATACATATTCCCTTTGCCATAAAGATAAATTTTTCAGAATTTCTGGATCTGGCTGCCCCTTTCTTTAGAATCTCCTGAGAAGAGGAATTGGGAGAAGTTTGCGAAAAAGATAGAATAGACATTATACTAATACAAGCACAGACTCCTGGGTTTCAACACTGGAAACAGATTTCCTAGTGAAGAGTATGTGCAGTACTGGGTGTAGCCTTGCGCATGATCGTTGATCCAATTGCCCAACTTTCCTCGCAGAGGGTTTCTGACTGGTTTGTGATGGGCCCTCATTCTGGAAAGAGTGAATTTTCAACGAACTCAAATCTTTTTTAGGGTTGAATAAAAAATGACATATAATAATATAATATATATTAGATTTATATCATAATACTAGTATTATTAGTATATTAATGATATATATATATAATGTTGTTACTTAGTATATATTGTATATAATATAATAGTATATATATAGATATAATGTTAGATATATTATATTATTACTATAATATATATAATATTATATATTTTATAGATATATGTATATACTTAAGATTTATATGTATATATATAGAATATATATATAAGATGAAAGGTGCTATTTATAGTAGTATATAATATATAATAAGAACGATATAAAAATAATATATATTATAAGAGAAGATATTATTATATATAGTATTATATATATATTATTAAGCATATGTATGCAAAAAAGTGAGGAAATGTCTATTAATAGATAATTATAGGTATATTTATGTGATATTATATATTATAACGTATGTACATAGTATTAAGTTTATATATATATATATTATATTATTAGTATAAATTAATTTTAAAACATTATATTAGTGAAGGAGATATTAAATTACACAACTAATTAAATGAACTGTGCTGACGTTTGCGAGTCCAAAAAAAAGAAATCTTTTTCTTGCATCCGAATGAGGCCAACATTAAATGTTGAGAACATCAGCAGTCATTTTAATTAGTTGTGCAATTGTTAATCACCGCCTGCTTTCTATTAATATATGTTTTAATAGATTATCTATGAAATTGAGTTTTGAGTGTGTTTGCATTTGTACTCTAAAACGCAAAATAGTATATTATAATATTATATAGATATATAAAAATTTTTGTAAATAATTATTATTTTAAATTGTATAGATTATATATATATGAATATATAGTATAATATACACACACATTATATATATCATATATATTATATAATTATACGATTGTTTTTTTTTTTCCAAATTATAAAATAATACACGACATTGTGCCTCGACTCAGTCCATATTCAAGTGCCCTTAAAGGTGGCAGAGTAGATATTCGGATGCATATTACCAATTCTCCGAATCTTTCTGGCGCTGGAATGGGTACTTCCTCATTTACAACGTACATATAGCAATCAATCATCAAAGATACTGGCTGAACCTCCGTTCAAACTCCTTTGTCCCTGTGTTTCCTGTTGTTTTGGGTAGTATGTTGAGGAGTTTTTTGCTTAGTTAAATATTCCACTCTGTTACATCCCTTTGTCTGATGAGATAATATTAGGGCATTAGGGTACTACCACTTAGCATTTTCTCTTCTAAGCAGATCCAGGCTTAAGCTTAAGGCGCATTATTTCGATGTACGTCGCAATACCTCCTGTAGTCAACTTTTAATAAATACTGGAACAAGCTTTTGCTCCATTGAAATTGTTGGCTTGAATTGTCCATGCTGTATCAACAGAATGTTCATAACAGGCTTACTATAATCGTATAGGATTCCAACGAGTACAGCTTAAGGTGTTTAAACTTTGTGTTCCAACTTCTCTTTATTCGTCGCATGCAGTTGTTAGTTTCTGTTTGGCAGTTCTACTCAATTCGTGCTTTGGGAAGATGTCTTATAATAGATCTGCATCAGGAGGACTCAGCCGGATAACGTTTGACATCCTTAGTAGCCAAGATTTTAATGTTAGGAAATGCAACGCGTGATTGTTTGTTAGATAATTGTTCATCGTTCTTCAAGAGAATTTCTAGCTGGAGAGAGATTTGTCTTTCAAATCGAGCACAATTGCTCCATCTTCTTCACGTAACACTGTCTCTTCAATCGTGTACTGTCTTTATCAGCAATTCGTCACCGTTTCGCAGCATGATCCATCCCCCAAAGTGTGGCACAGAAATTACACTATCTTTGTAAATGCAGAAACCTGAAGGTAATTTTTTTAATTTAGTTGCTTATTATTTATTTGATTTAAATTTTTTTTTCAGCATTACGGTATTATTTCATGTTACATAGTTTTCCTTAATTAAAGTTTCATTTCCAAATGTTGATGAATTCAAGTAATATTGTGACTAGGAACTGTCTGTACTGAGAACACGGATACTTATCTACAGCAAGGGATAGCTCTCTCTCTCTTCAGAAAGTAAGTCAATTTAATTCGGATGTATCCCAGAATCTTTACTTCCATACCTCTGTGCGGGTTGTGAGCTCACTAACTACCTTACTGACAATGTTGGTTTTAAATCAGCTCCGTATTATATGCAATAATGTCAATCAGGATCCCTCATCCATTTTCATGAAGGGAGATGGAAGATCAGGTTATGTAGACGTTAGTAATTCTACAAAAACTTAGACTCCACATGTCGAATATGCCAATTATGTAGTTGAAATTAAGCAAGAATATTTGTGAATGATTTAATGACAATTGATAACTCGTTTATGCAAGTCTCAAACACCGTTATTGCCCACTTAATGATAACCAGTATTCATAAAACTTATTTATAATGCTAACTTTAAAGGTTAGTAAGTCATTCTCATAGAGGTGAAGCTTGGAAATGAGTCTATTTAAAGACTCACGTCTGGAAGTTCAGACCGCCACGCTTGACTCTCATTGCAGTAAGTTCCTTTGGGCAAAGACGATTTCTAATATATAACATACAATTAGAAATTAAATATGTAAATAGTAAATTTAAATTTAATTTAAAAGAAATAAATTTCAAAAATGTATCGTGTAATACTTAGTAATTAGGCATTTCAATCAGGTGTTATAAGCAAGCGAGTTTTACATGGACATTCATCTTCCCTGTATATCATTCGAGCCTATCAAATTCTTCTTGCTCTAAGACCCAATACTTATGGTCATAGGTCAAGTATCTGGGGCGTCTTAATTATGAAGAATCAGTCAGTCACATCTCAATAATTTTGTTACACTCAACGACTTTCATTTTTTGCAATCGTTTCCTTTAGCATTATTTTTAACTTATTCCCAATTTATAATCCAAAGCAATTAAAAATTAATTCAATCTACATAACATCATTATATATTTCTATATTATCATAAATAATATAATATATATATTAAATAATTAAAAGAATTATAAATTAATTATAGTGTAAGTATCAATATAATTAAAATATAGAAATAATTATTATTATGTATGATATGATTAAAAAATCGATTAATAATCTCATTTTAGGTAATAACTTCATATACCTAACACACACATACAACATACTAATCTATTATATGACTATCATTATTTTGTAGAATTGGATAAATCATTATATATTACATAGAGTTTTGATATGATAGGTAGTTTTAGTATGTATTATGGTGGTGATTGTGATTATATATATTAATATTACTTATATTATTTGGTTTTTTTATATTTATATTATTAATAATCTTGTAAGTATGCGAAATTGTATGAGCCGAACGGCCAAAATGTAAATGCCAGCAGTAGCGTTTTCGGATAAATTTGGAGGCAATGCAAAAGCACATTGGTAAGAGTACAACCTGAAAGCGAAGCCCCTCTTCAGCGCTGATTCACCGTATTATATTTATGATGTTTATTATATGATATAAATATTATGATATGATAATTAGAGTTTATATTTAAAGTAAGTCGTCCTGCTTTCGTTCATCATATTAGCTGCTGTCGTGTGGCGCCTCCATCACCTTCTATCTTTGATTCACTACTTCATTCCATATCGTTAGTCCCCGTCAGTTTCGACTTTTCCTCGCGCCGTTCCCTGTTGTGCTCCACCCCTCAGATCGCCCGACATCGTTAAATTTCTCAGCCACTTCCCGTGAATCCGTCTTTTATGTATACACAACTGAGCTGTTGCGAGAGGTAGAGCCTTCTGTTCCCTTGCCACATTACCTCTAGCTACTGTTTGGGCGTCCGAGTTGCCTGTTGGGTGGCTCGCCCCTATACAATCTTGGGAGTCAAATCGACAGGAGTTAACCTTCCTCGTCGGCAGGCTTCGAATGGAAAGTCAGTATTCACGTAGGCTTTCGGGCATCTTCCAACCTACGCCAAATGCTGAACGCGTAATCTTACAACGTGAGCTCTTAAGTGTATCGCAAACTCCGTTTAATTGATGTCAAAAAAATTAAGATACCCTAGAGTAACCGTACTATATGATTGTACGAGATTTAATCACTGCATCATTTCCTGTTCTTCATATGCATTTATTAACCCCTCTTCCTACCTCATAATAGGGCCACAAATCTGATCATAGGTAGCGGGTCTATTACCTCATCGTTCTCAGTAGAATATTATATTATATTACACGTCCATAACATTCTCATATTCTTATAATAATTAAATACTATTTCATATGTTGATATGACGCTAAATGATACATTACTATCCTCGCATCGATCTATGTATAGTATAATAAAGGTAGTCTTCGCCCCCTATGAAGTGCTTGTCGATTTTCGGGTACTATATGTATCATGTTAGGTGTTAATTTAGAAGCGATCACCGCTGTACTGGAGTCGTAGGGCTTATACCGTACTTATCATATCACCCCACAGCCACGCCCTTACTGCATTATAATCAGATAATCGTTATATTATATAATATATTTAGTTATACCTAATATATAGCGTTGTTGCCTAACTATTCGTCAACTACCTAACTCCTCATTAATATATTGATATTATTTATGAGTTTTTTTTAACTGTATATATTTTTTAGGTATCTATCTATACACAAGGGTGATATTTTTTGAGTTAGTGACACCTTAATCTAAGGCCTTAATTATTACTCCCGCAATAGGTGCTGTGAAAGATACCCCTAAGACAGTTTCGAGTACCTCTAAGTAATGTTCAGTCACGATGCACAGAGAATATAGATCAGAAATGTAGTAATTAGTGGCCCCGAATATTCACGCACGATCTGATTCCCTCCTGCTGATAATAGTAGATAGCCATGCGTTGTAGCGCGCTTCCTTATTAGAAATTACTCGTTTTTCTTCTTATCAAGAGTATATCTACCCAGAGCAATTCACGGATACAGACTCCTCCCATTATCTTCCTAACTTATACCTCTCCAAAAGCTGTCAATGAAACTCCATCCTGCCATCTGCACACTTCCAAATCGTGCGTTGCACTCATAGGTATCAAATGCTGACCCACCAATATATCACAAGCCCTCGCCACAAAATTTCCTCTGCCTTAATTCACTTCCACAATTTTCCGTTATATTCCACCTTTTGCTGCATCCTCGTCTTACGATACCTGGAGGAACATACCCCAGTTGCACACGTTTCCGCCTCCAGAGACTTCATATTTACCTCTTGATCTGCCTCAATCTTCAACGTTATCCACTTCACCAGCGTGCATCTCTACGATATCAGCAGTCGACGCACTATTCCCGGAACACTCAACTAACTCTTCCTATGATAAAACTGCACTCAACCGCTGTCTAAAATCCCTCCCATCCGACTATTACCCGCAATCAATTAATTTCCCAACAAGGACTATTAAACAAACCGCATCTCCAACACTATCCACTTTCAACTCGTTCATTTCTTCATCTTCTCGTGCATTCTCTACCCCTATATGTATCACTACTATTTACTATACCATCTATACACTATTCTGCTAATCAATTTCCTTTCTATCTAATCTTCTGCACACCTAACATATCACGCAGCTTAAAGTAATTGTCCAATCTCAATCTACAGTAGTTGGTCAATTATTTGCATTGATCATTACTTCTTATAAATTCCAGAGGCTCAGTTAGTTCACGTCACTTATTACCAATATAATACATGTAACAAACAATCGCCGAATTGCCTCCGATTCGACCAGCTCAAAGGAAGAACTTAGTGCACAATCCGTAAAAATCTACCATACAACGCACATTAGCCTCATTGCACAATCTTCTGGCTTAAAGCCCTGTCTGGCACCCTCCTCTTCCTATTTCCCGCTGTCCATCCCTTTGGCCTCGAGTCAGAACGATTTATTATCATATAATATTTAAGTACTCAGATAACTCTTGTTACCAGTTGCTTGATATACCATACCAACATAATTTACATCCGAAGGAACCGTCCTATCACACTCATCATTATGATATAACCTCTCTTGATATACGTTTACTTTCAAGACTTCTCCCTCCTTAGTACACACTCTGCCTAAATCACGTATCTACCTAAGATACCTCTAATAAACTCTCTACAGTATTTCTCAACCAAAACAAGAAGAACCAAATAATTAACAATCCATAATAATATATTAATAGGTTAGTGAGACCCTTCCACTCTCTTCTATTTACTTCCATCAGTCTAAGCACCTTCCCCAGCCACCCACACCTCTAATTCATTCATAACCCATCCATATTACAAATTGAATAACCAGGAGACATAAACACATCCCTGCCTCACACTCAGCTTATTAATATTAAACCAAATCCTAATCCTTTGGCGATCATCCCATAAAATATTAATTACTTAGGCTCAACACTTGTTGTCCATCTTACATATTGTCACTACCAATACCAATTCGACAATGAACATTACATTCTAAGAAAACACTATCAACAATCAATACAATCAATAGATTATGTCTGCCAACACCTTACCATATATCTTCAATTTTTATCCTTAGATCATACTCCTGTTGCAAATCCTTAAAAACCTTAATAATACATATTTATTTTCTTCTATTACTTTATATCATATTTCTCTAATGCGGGTGATCATAATGTAAGATTTGATATTAAAAACAATCACTCTACCATTTTACCAAATATATAAATGACGACATACGCTTATGCTCTTCACTCAATTACTTCTCCTCAGTCACTCTAAACGCCCTCTTTCGACCAACAATACCAGCATATCTCTTCCATTACATTCCCTACTTAACTCTTTAATTATATAAGATCTTCTTTTTCAACTAAAAATTGAATGTTATGTTGTGTGGTGATGACTCGGATGTGTGCTGTGATGTGTGTGTGTGTGTGTGTGTGAGTATCGTGCTATTCGTCCGAAGGCGTCCTCAAAAAGACTAAAGCGCCTCATTAGAATCGCTCTCGTGATAACGCCATCTTCTCATATGCCACACAATCTAATATAAACTCAGCCTCCAGTTATTTGATCATATTCACCTCAAGATATATTTCAAAAATCAATATATATACTTTGTCATAATTACTTTACCAATTTAATCAAATAGAGAAGCATAAATATTTTATTAGCCCCTATATCTTCATACTCCTTATCCTTATTTCTATCTTATATCTATATAAATCTCTGCCCAGTAAGACACTCAACCTTATTCCTTACTCATGCGTCAGGTCTTTAAAACCAAGCATCAGTATATTCCCCCTTTAATACAGTAGTCATTAACTACTCTAGATATCTAGTAGCACGTATCAATACTCCCCCCTTGGACACAATCTCTCACTTCCACATATTCAATACAGTTATCAGAAGTAGCTCATCCCCCTATCATTAATAATAGTGCGTTATAACACAGAATTATGTGGGTGGGCATAGCATATCCTTTCTCGAATAATGCCATGACATGTACGTGTAAGGTATCCCTTCTTTCCTACTACTTTCTCTCTAAAAGTATTGTTAATTCATCTCTGTTTTTATAGTCTTTGCATTGCGTATGGCTTCTATTGAGATCCTTTCTTCACTCTTTAACAGGTATATTACTGCTATTAACATCTCCTTATTAAAGTTATCTCAAGGAACATTGTTTGGATTTATTTCCCTATCTAGACTCGACGGAACGTCCTCCAACGATGTAATAATACTTATAGCAAAGCCACATACTTCTCTTCGGCCAAACATTACTAAATCTTCTAATCCGCTTCCATAATCCTGTAAATTCATCTTTATAAAAGTCGACTCAGGATAATTTATTACTAGGTGATCAACTTAAGTCACCACTTTTCAAAGCCCTCGACTCAAAGTTACATACGCTAGTCTTCTTTACTTCACTATTTACTCTACCGCTTATGTTACACTTTTGCTTCCACGCGGACTTTCCCTGTTTAATATACTACCACAATCTTTCTCCCATTTCTGAAAATATTCCACTCTTCACATAATCAACACAATAATTCGTGAATGAGGATATCATTCCATCCCTCCACTCCCACACCTTATTTTTGCAGTTAACCATTTGCGCCCAACATTACGTAATTAATGATCTAACTCTCTATTTATTAATTGAACCAAACACATAATCCCAAGTCATTACTTTCTCACTTCGATAAGATCTGTTTTCTCACCAACAACAACTTACTTTAAGCCTGACCTGCTACTAATATGAGTTAACTACTGCTTTTAATCGTTCCTATTAAGTTAATCATCATTACCCCATATATACTATAGCACAGTCAATATATCCACCACAGATAACCAATCTCTTTAATCCTATCCTTACTGTATCTTACATGTTTTGCTTCCCTCACCCACTGAAAGACTTAACCTATCTTGAATTAAAAGTTCAATCCTGGTCTGATAGAACATTGCGCGTTGCTGTGATAGATTACCTTATCAACTGAGTGTAGGTTGACGAGAGCGCGAGGCGTCTTGTAAGTTCCTAGTTCATCCTCTCAAAACATTCAGATTATAACAGAAAATCGCAGCGATCGCTCCCAATGAACATTCTTATCTCATATAGCCAGTGTTCTACAACATACAGCCTATTATTACAAGCCAACCCGTAAAAACCTAAAATTCAAAAAACACTTAATTATACTCATATTAAATACCATAAATCTAGAAAACATCTCTTAAAAGATTAGTCACTACAACCCTATAATATCCCCTACCTGATAACTCACACCAACATGGATCATAAACTCAATCTATTATATAAAATGACAACTCCTTTCTTTCATCCCATACCCTCATTTTAAATTTCCCTATCCCACTACGCCCACATACAACCCCTCTCTATTAATAAAATCACCAGTACTATTTTCAATCCTATCATCTTCTTACAGCCAAATCAATCTAGATCCAGCTCCTAAATCCAAACCAATACAATATTGCCCATTATCCACCAATTTACACTCACATCCATCTCTCAATACTAACTCTAACCTATAATTAGTAATTCACTCAGTAGGCCATTAACCCCTAATGACCTCATCAGTACTGCACTAATACCATTTCGCACTTAAAGAATAAATTAAGTTTCTCGCTTATGCAAGCGAATCACCTCCCTATGCAGCCTTCCTTCACCGAAGTCATGCTAAGTCCCATCTCCCCTGCGACAAAAGCCACAATAAAAGTGTATAGATTTGACGTCACGACAACACCTCAAAGCTCCAACTTGATCACCAGATAAATACTCATATCCTTACCCCTGTCTGACTTTTACGTAACGCCAGGAACGAACTATTTTGTTTACTCGTTGGCAATTATCTAATCCATCCATCCACAACATATACACTCAAACATAACCAAAGGTAAGATCCTACGAAAAGGTGACCCCTAAATAATTCGTTTATCTACAAATTAACATACCTTGAAAATACATCCGTACAAATATTCACATAATGATAGTTACTTTCCTAGTTCCTTCCTGATAATATGGTTAGCCTAGAATACTTTTGATAATTTAATATACATGAGTAATATTATTGTAAGATAAAGCTAATTTAGTTCATTATGAAAAGCTAAACAAGGTATAACCTGAACACCAGAACTGCAGTCATTAGTTTTTTCTATCCAGAGTGTGACCTTGACAATACAATAATGATTTTTTAAAAAGATAAAATCGGTTGATCGATTACCTGTTGAAATTCTATATTAGTAATTCTCGTGACCTTCAGAACAAGCGTTCGCCGTGCAGCTTGTAGGGATGATGACGAAGCGCCTTAAAAGGCACCCGTCAAGTTGTTTAAACGCATTTAAATCAGATTTCCATTTCATCTCTACTTTCGAGTTGGTTTATCTCTTCATAAATATTAGCAAGTGATTTATTTTTCATGGCACGATATGCCTATTATACCTACCGGTTTCTTTTAGAATATTTTTCTCAAATAAGGATTCGCTTATAATACTACGTAAATACGTATAATGATAAATTAGTGTAAGGTATGAATAAATATAATATATTTTAGTATATAGTATTAATTTATAGTATAGATATAATATATTTTATAATATATAAGTTATTAATTAGATAATTATATAATTTATTTATCATTACCATACTTTGTATAAATTTCCAAGTAGGTAAACGATTTAGTGTAGCTGGTTTCAACCCAATGATATCCATTCAATTAATATTTAAAATCCTTGATTAGTTTAGGTGTGGTTTTACTAAAGTTTATATAATTAATTTATTATAGTAACATTCTTATTTATATATATTAGATTTTAATTATTGAATTTTCTAATAAATTATTTATATTATTTTATTTAAATTTAATTATTAGAATTAATTATTGACTATTATAATAATAGAGGAGATAATATATAATGATAAGATCTGTTCTGTGATATAGGTTTGGGGAGGGTTTATTTATGGTTATAGGTTTTAAATACTTATTGGGGTATTGGGGGAATGGGAAGTAGGATTTGGTCTATTGGGTACTTCACGTAATATAATTATATATAATATAGTTATAATATAATAATTATATGATATTAATGATTAATAAATATTCAGGCCCAATACTAAAGTATTATATATATATTAATTTATCAATATAAATAGTTATTAGTATTTGTTCAGATTATTAATGTTTGAAATTTATGTATATCATTATGGTAATATAAAATATATTATTATAATCTATACTAATAGATATATTAGGAATGGGCATATTAAATTATCCTAAATAAAGCATGATTATAAACATTCGAGATATTCACTATACAAAGGTTTAGGGGTATTAATGTCATGACGTTATATCAGTAATAACGTTAGTACAGAAGTATTCAAAGTACCGAAGATTGATATTGATAATGGATCGAGCCCCAAGCATTTGCATTAGAAGAACGTTAAACGACAAAGTTTCCACCAATAAAGGTGAAGCTCAAAGTGATACTAACAGTACGGATATTCGCAAGATAATGGAAGTAGTGTTTCTTCATGTGTTCATACTTGAGTAATGATCTTAGTTCTTATAATATGACTATAGTGTCTTCATATTTATATCATTTCATATTAGTGTTTTTTAATGTTTTAGTCTTGATATTGGTTATTTATAAGTTACAAGTTATTGGTCGTAAGAAAATCATATACTTGATATTTAATTAATTAAGAATTTGTATTAATGCTTTAACCTTTTTTAGATGGCCATCGTTTATAGAAGAAATAATGTATGAATCACCAACTGTTACTGACCAAATTCACTCTAATTAAAGTAGACAACGTCGTACCTTTCACAATCTCAATTATCATCTTCCCTTTATTCTTATATCATTAATCTACACGCTCGACCATCGCATCCCAGCAACATGTCGGCGGCGAGTATTACTAAGCGGACTACCTCACACTAACTAGATCAATAATAAATAATTAAATTTTAAATACGAATCTCACGAATTCCTTGACTGATCTCGTTCATATTTCCATAATGTATGAGTGAGGTTATAATGACCTCTTGCCGTTTATTTTGGTATTATACTTATTCACCACTTATTCGATATATTAATAAGCTAATCTGAGGATAGGTTTATTAGATATAGGTGTATAATTTTTATGTCCAACCACCGGATTGCTCATTAAAACGCTACTAGCTAATATATTAATTATATATATTATAATAATATATTATAAACTTTTTAATATAAGAGAAATATATATTATTATAAATTATAATATATATATATAATATAAGATTAAACTATATTAATAGTTATAGTATTATAATATTAATATATAATAAATATATTAATATAAGTTATTATATTAGTATTAAGCTATATTATATATATAAATATTATAGTATAATTATATATATATAATGATAATTATAATATATATAAAATTAATGATATATATATATTAAATTCTAAACAAGTATATTTATATATTTATTATATATATAATATATATATTATCATAAATATATTATTAATAAATTATTATCATAATATTAATATTATAATAGTATATAAATTAAATAAAGTATAAATTTAATATATATATATAATTATATATATATCATTAAATTTATATAATGATTAAATATTTATTTAATATTATATAGATTATGTATATATAGTATTAATTATATATATGTAAATATCTAAATTTATTAATAATAATGTATCCATTTACTGGTATCATACTAAATAAGGATGATTATTTGACTAATTAAATTAGCTGTTACTTAATAGGTATAAAATTGCAGAGATAACTGAGTTGAAAGTCATTTCTGAATGTGAGTGGAGAATATCCAGATTGAATTTCTAGTGGACATTGTGAAACGTTGGGGTAGTCTAGTATTAGAAGTTTCTGAACATCACTCGAATCAGCGACCAAGAAAGTAGGGAATTGCATGCCTCAAGCCTCGACAGCGCCATCCAACTGCATCGTACCATAAGATCAGTAAGTGCCTCCGCCACACGTGATACTTCATGAAATATATATATGAAATAAAGAGCAAAGGTAACCTAATCACATTTAATCACCCCGGCAGAGTCATTTGGGAAAGAGTTTTGAAAAGTAGTAATCATTTTGAAGACGAATAAATTATTACAAAACATCCTTTTAAGATTATCCAGCTATTAAAATATCTAATATGCTTTATATTTAATTAAGGAGATACAAATCTTAGAATAAATTAAGATTTGTTTTTAAATAAAAAAGATTTTACTTTTGTTTAATCGAATGCTATTATTAGTTTATACATTATAAATTTAAATTATGATTGAATTTTAGTTGAATAAGAACGTTTATACATTTACGGAACTATTTACTGACAAAATAACATGATCTATGTATATATAATAGTGGGTACTTAGTCCTGTCTATAACACATTCTGCTCATTTAAGTTACGATATCGTTTCGTAATGTATCCAGACGCTCCACTCGTAGATAATGTGGTTTCTAACGAAAAAGTCAGATGAGAAATATAACGATAATAAGAATCAAAAATATGATTCTTTTAGACTAAAATACCTTGTAGATATAATAAAGCAAAAGCAAATTATTAAAGCTATTTTTTCGTGAAGAATCTAATTTTGAAAATCATACATAAAGATTGCCGAGTTGTTCAAATGTATGATGAAGGGATCAATAATAAATAAAAAGTAAGCCTCTGAAGCTTGAAAGCTTTTTGAAACTCCGTCTATATATTTAAAATACAAAAAATAAAAGAGATAATTTTTAATAGCTTTATTTAACGAATAATGAAATTCCTAAGGTTACAGAACTTATTTAATATATTAATAGAATAGTATATCTTAAATATTTATATATATATATTTATTATTTTATATATAAATTAATTAATATATAATATTATATATATATTATATAATATATAATATAGAGTATATTTTTATAGTTATATTATATATAAAATATATAGAAATTTATATTATATATATAAATCATAATAATATATATATATAATATATATATTATAAGCTATAAATATCTATATAATATTATTAATAATATATATATACTTATATTATATAAATATAATATATATATATATATATAGTATGTTGATATTAATATATATCATGAGCTGGGCGTTTAGCGTCAGAACCTATTGATTCGGCAATAGTATACAGCAATGTAGAATTGAAGAACCTCGTGATCAAAATTCATGACTTTACAAAGTTCTTTAAACAGACTGGTATTGAGGGTTCCAGATTTGATGTAACTCACAGTTTTGATGAGTGAATCAAGTACTTTTTGCAGAGGAGTTGAAAGAGCATAACGGTGAATGCCCTTTGCATGAGGAACAAGTTCTTTCAGCTTTGTCTGAAAGCCCGACTTTAACCCTAGCATAGATGGTGCTCCATCTGTACAAACCCCACATACATTTTTCCACTGTTGTCCTCCAGTTTCAAAAAGGATATTTATTTTCTTCATATAATCTTCACTTTTTGTAGTAGTTTCAAATGCACAACAAAACAGGAGCTCCTCTTTGATGCCATCTGAATTAATATATTTCTCGAAGACAAGCAACTGAAAACACGAACTTGCCTTCTTTGATTCATCAACTTGAAAATAAAATAACGGAGAATTTTGATTTCATTCAATACTTGTTCTTTCACGTTTACGGACATATCTAAATGCGCCTTTATAGAACAGAGAAATATTTGTCGCATCTTAATCTCTCTGGCTTCCCAAGAATGCAGGGTTTGATGAGCGTTTCTCCAATCGGGTAAGTTTTTTTATTTTTTTGCTTGGTAGATTACAACGCAACTTCATAGGATGCTTACACTTCGGCTGCGCTTTGTAGTTGAAAACTTTATGTTAGATCAAGTCTCTGATGTTTGAGACCAGCTTCGGGATGTCAAAAGAATTAAATAATTTTTAACATGCTGCGAATGTTATGACAGGTATTTAAGGAAATTGATAACCAAAAAAATTACGAGTTGTGGTTGAACTTAATAGTGAATCTAATCTTATACTTTCTGACCTAAAAATATGATGCAAAGCCGCAAAATTTACAATGAAACAAATATGTGACAAGATGCTGGCTTGAAATGTGTGTTTGTTACATTTATAATATGAGAGCATTGTGATATCTCAGGGTCTTTAGAAAAAGACTATAAAATCATTGACATACCAAATTTTTAGCTCTATGAATTACTTTATATTTACGAAGTTATTAAAACATACCATTCTATGATTAAACCACAGGCCAGATAAATGACAATAAATACAATAGACTCCACACAAAATAGAATAACGTTTTTGAAAAAGTAAGAAAAAAACAGCTTGAAAACGATCATTCGTCATGTTTTTACCACAGCTAACACATTATTTATATTTTCTTAAAAATTAATTAGTAATCGTTAAATATAATGAGTATTTCAATATCAAATTTTTAAGTTCAAAGAATCCAATATATTCTGAACAGTATCGTTTTTTGCTCTATAAACGGAAATCAATGTCCTGTTGAGGTGATATGACGAGGCAATGTATTGAATATGAAGCAGGTATCCTTCTCCAATTTTACAGAGTTTATTTCGTTACATAGCAAACACTCCTAAAAAACGAGGTTCATTTTTAAAACACCGATTATTTCCTCTTCAATTTCATCTTTACTAATTCAAAAGTACGTTGGCTACGGCTCTGATCAATTTTCAATCGAGTTGAGGATGCTCCAAGATAGGACCACTACAGTGATGCGGTGAGTAGACCTTGATCCAAAAATGAGAGACTTAGCTCCTAGGGTACCCTTTTCTCAAAATGTTTTAAATATGATAGGCGTTACAAGCTGAAAAGGTCTCGGAGGTTAAGATCCATAGGCCGTAATAAATTACTAATTCTTATGGCGGTAGCTCTTCAAGATTAAATCGCCTGCTCCCTACCTATCACTATCATCATTTTCATTAAGCGTAATCTACAGTCATTGGCTATTAAGTTCGTAAAAATGTGCGCAGTACCAGCGAGAGATGTGTTAGGTCGTCCAGTGGCTTTCTCATAACATTTCATTAATCACGTCCGTTGAGCTAGTCCATTGTGCTACATGAGTAAACTGTAATGAGCCGCTAAGTTCCGTAATAGGCTTATGTGTACATTTTATAGCCGTGGGTGTACTTTGTACTAATTGCCGGAGGTTAGCGCTTCATTGTTCGCACCAATCCTATTACTTAACTTTCTGTGGTAAATTTCCCTTCACAATGATGTTAGGGAATAAATGATACTCGATAACCCTTGAGTGAAATTAGATATAAATATCTTGGTTTCAACTCTCTTTATAGGGTACTTTGCTGGTTGTAGTATTCAAAAGCGAATTTTCTATTTCCAAATTGACGCAATGTAGTTGATAATTTCACATATATTTGCCTGAGCCACTAGGTAGATTAATCGCCCTCCTTCACAGACTGCCCTTGATAGAACAGGTTCTGAGACATTACAGCTGTAACAGCAGGTTTACTTGATTTATTTAAGCACAGCCAACTATATTTTACAGCGCCACCGCCTGTTTAGAAACGTACCACTGATAAAAACATGATTTGCTAGTTATCCTACACGCGGACTTGTGTAAGCCAATTGAGTCTTTCTTGAAAGAAAATATCTCTGAAAACTTTACACCCGCCGTTACAAATATTATATTTCAAGTATTATTTTATGGATCTTTAAAAAGCTATGCTGCATAACTCCTCTACTTCTCCTCCCTTTCATACTAGGCAACTTGTTGCAAGACCATCATAACTCCAATCTGTCGCCCATCTACCTGTTAAAAATAACTACCATCTAATCAATTACATTTAGTAAGAATGAGGAAAAAACATTTGACGATAGAAATCTTTGATAGCAGTTGTGAAAATTAATATAATAATAAAACAAAATGTTGTATCTAAATATAGGCGTCTATAAGGGATAATTTAGTCCACTGATAATGACCATAAACCTAGTAGAAGTTTATCCGTATAGATAGACTTGTCAAGTACAACTACTGCGGTACGAATTATACGAATGATATTACTAAGGATGACAATTATGAACTCGAAATTCTGTTTAATATGTAATAATATAACTAATTAACTGGTGATTTCAGAGTCCAAAGCCTACAAGATAGAGAATAGATCATGTTTAGCCCAGATCATACCGTGTTTTATGTAACAAATATACGTAATAAGTATTAACATATAATAAGGTAGTAAGTCAAACACCCACCACTCTAAGTGAAGTGAATATCTAACATAACGTAACTCTTGTGAAATTGACCATAAGCTTAATAATCATTGCATACTTTGCATTAGTCGTACCAAAGAGTGATCACTTCAAATCTGAGGAACTGGAACAAGAGATAACTTCAATAATAGAAGATACATCTTTTAAAGGTAAGAAGTTCTATCCTTAGAACTGTAGACTCGAAGTGCATCTGAGTCGTGGCATTCAACATCATAGTCGCAGTGTGAGTTTACTGTTTGCTCACAAAGAAACTATTCGTAGCATAGCTCATGCACACAGGATTTTATATGTACCTTAATACCTCTGCGAGTTTAGCCTTTTGGCTTGCATTCCCTTATTCATGGTAGTTGGAACATTCTACCGGACTTGGAGAGGCGACCTACTGCCTCCTCCTGAGCCTATTCTAGAATTTAAGTCTGCCAATCGTACCCCTTCCATCTGTGGTCGAGTGTGACATCACTCCGTAAGCTTTCATCTGTTAGAATTCGGACCTCTCTCCTTGGGCGGACGCACAATAACGCAGTCACATAGGCCTAGAAGGTTGAGATAGCGTGCTAAATCGTTGCCTTTGCCTACTACTACGTCTGGAGCTTCTGAGCTGTTCCCTTATTGATTTTTATAGGAATTCCGAAATATTATTGTTAGGCTTCCTGTGTTTTTGGAGTGACTTCTGATAGTCAGTTCAGCGTCTATCTAAGCGACATCTGCGCGCGCTCGAATATTCATATATTTATGGCCAATGTAATTGCCAGGTTTTCTGTACCATTTCGGCCTGAATCTTTGCTTTGTCTAACTCTGTGAAGTCGCTACTACCCCTACTATCTAGCCCTCGATACAAATACTTCTCCATTTCATTCTTTATTCCTACTCCTACACAAGCTTATTATCTCCTCTACCTATTATTGCCAGTCTATAGTATTTTTATCATCAGCTTCATTCGTCTATTATCTTACTCTTCATTTGCACTACAGCTTTACTTATCTATTCGCTAGAAGTCTGTATATATATTTCTTATTAAGTATGAATGATACTTTGCCATCTTTCCTCTTTAAGTTCTTTTGCAATGCTGTTGAACTCAATCAGTAAGTTTACTCACCACAAACAAACACTCTCTCATCTCTTTACTCCACTATATACCATATACTCAAATTCCGAGTCTATCAGGACAGAATAACTCTATTCAACATCCAATACTATCTTAACTGTATAACCACAGAAAAGTCTGTAGGGGTGTGTTTCGATCTTTTTATCTCCACAAATATTTCAAAGTTGGACTTGATATGTTCTTTCAAAGACCGCCTCCTACGATACTCACGAATGACGTTTAAATTGCGTGTAAATTTTCAAGTATGATATCTTCTGTAAAACTTCATCAAGCTAAAAGACAGTTGCCCTTCTCGAAGATAAGCCCCTCTTGGGGTTGCCTCTCTAGCCGCTATTCGTTTCTGCTTCTGTGTAGATCTGCCGCTTGACATTTTTAACGTCTCTATTGGAACATTAGGGCTGTGCAACAGTGTATTTATTTTTTACTCTAGTGCTACTTCCTAGAACTAGTCCTCCTCGCATCGAGCAGAAAGATTTATGCTCACAGTGAATTCTCTTGTGACTAATACCAACCGGATCTTGTTTCATAAACATTGGGGCCCGTGGGATGCGGCACCGATGTGCTTGGGGGCCCATTCCAAGTTATTGGGAACTTTAATCGAGTTGGGACATAAAAAAGTCTGTGTTACTCATTTTACCGCCGTCATATTTCTCTTTCTTCTTGCTACGTTCGTCTCTCCCGTCATTATTTTAAAGGAGTCTCGCTCTAACACTAATAGCAGGTGTGTATTAGGTGGTGTATAACTCGTGTGTGGGTTGCCTGCGGTAGCTACTGTTTACCGGGGTACTCCTGGGAGGTATTGCTAAAGTGCAGTGATCTCTCAAGCAGTGACGTATCGGTTTCTATTACTGGCCCTTGGCGACATTACTATTTTCTCTGTATACCCCTTCTCAGGTATATTTTGACTCTCTACTCCACTCAAATTATATTCCTAAATCTTTCTTTGTTACTTACTATTTATGAAGTCCTTCGTGACCTTACGACAACCATGAATGCACATAGAAAATACTTTCTCTCATAGATATATATATATATCCTTGATTGATATTATATCATATATTCCATAATAAAAATATACTACTAACCAAGGCCATACCCCCTCTGCATATTTTTTATATGATCTATTGTGTGTTCACCTTTTATGGTGTTAAAATTATTGATAAAAAGCCCGTTATGTAACCTGTATCACAATAATATATTCATACTTTGAAAAAATATATATATATTAATTACAAGATAGAACAAATGTAATAATATAGCTACACTAACAATGACATTCTTTTAATATACATTCTGCTCATAGTAGAATATATATATTTTATGTATAATGAACAACTTATGTTGAATTAAAAGTAAATATTATAAATATTAATCTAGACTTACACCTATCTTTATATATTAATTATGACTATACCTAATATTATTCACTGTTTATTACTGTCGCTATTCTATATGATCTTATCTATATTATTACTTAACTATGTAAAATCATTTGTATTCTCCATAAAACCTTTAAATTCGTCACTCTCAGTCATAGTTTAGAATTTGCCGCCCACCCCCAAACACAGCCACTTTTTCCTTTCTATATTTTTCATTTTCCATCTATAATGACACGATGAGTATACCGAGGAATTTACAAGAGTCTCTCGAAAATAGTGTTTTGAATTGTGTTTCAATGATAACGTAATGAGCGTCGATGTGATGTTCATTGAATATATATGATGCAAACACATAGATAACGAGCGTAAGATATGTAGATAAGATGTGAACTTATATACACTACTCGTTTGTTATGTAAGGAGATAAGCAGTTACTCTGCTCATATTCACATAACATCTTTAAATAAAGATGCTCTAAAAGACTTTACTTGTGGTCTACACCCCTAAACTAGCAACACATTACACACAACTCTCACGTTATGATGTTTATCTAAATTTAAAACTTTAACGCACTATTTTGTGTATATTTTTATACTTAATTAAATATACATTGAATAAATTCGCTTTCCAGTTGAAATAGATGATGTTGTCGGTATGGTAGTTTATTGTTTTCTTTAGGAATCTACGATCTTGTTAATTAATATTGCTTCGTTAGATACCTTCAGATATATGGACTGTTGCCATACGTAGGCTTCTTTTATAAGTCTCAGAGAATATATTTTTAATTAAGGACGTGAGTGGTTTTTGTGAGCGAGAATATTGGAGTGTATATTCTTCTTCGGTAAGTTGATAATTAAGGTAATGTTAATCCCTCTTTCCTTAATTATGCAACTAACATTTATTTAGTTTAGCGGAGAGGAATAAAGATACTCCATGTTATGGGATTGAAAAATTTCAGTTTTAAACATAGATCTCAACTCAAGGAATTGTTCGTTAACGTACTAATTCAAGTGCCACGATGATTTTACTCATATGTTAAACGTTTGCGCCATGCGCGACACGTCTGGAATAGAATAAACATGTCAACAGTGCGTCTTTCGTTTTTTTGTGTTTTTTTTACCTATATCTGACTTCTTTTTAATCAGGATATTTCTATTAATGACTCTTATCCTTAGCCATACAGAATATAATTTAATTTTTCATCTTACGTTACTTTAGTTGCAAGCATTCATCAATTTATGGTATCGAGTCCATACATTCTTGCTATATTATTATCGCACTCCTCTATCCGTTTATATTTTTATATTTAGTTTGATATGTAATATTTGACTATAGATAGATAGACCTAACTCGATTAACAAAGTTATTCTATCATTCATGCACTTTTGAACTTTGTGATGCGTCTTTTAGGATTAGAAGTTCAGAAATTACTGAGAAGATTACAATGATTAGAATTAGCTCTCTCTCTCTCTACACACATAATAGAATTGGCAGATTGACCTTGTTCTTTTCTTCGGATTTCTTCTGGGTTTTTTGTTCAAAATGGACGTCTTGTGTGTTATAACTTAAAAATTTTCGTGAGGTTTTTCATTACTCCGTAATGTACGCATTTTTTGCTGGGCTGTATTATTAGACGTCACCACTATAGCGGAAACACCAACCTGTTTTAAGAGAGAACACTCTTTGAAATCGTGACATTTTTTTGTAATTGTTTTCTTTCTTTTCCACCATAGTTTATTGGAAAGTGAAATAAAGCACTTCTTTTCTTCCGGATTTGACTTTTGTAGGCTTCTTAATTCAGCTCATAAGATTACCGCCTGTTTTGCACGCGGCATGACAATCTCCTAGTTTCTGTCTGCAGATCCCGTTAACAGCATCGGGCACGCCCGAAACTGACGGCTGCCTCGATTCATACCTTCTTTTCAGATACCCCGATTTATGGATCGGATAGTGCCCAGAATGGGCTGGCTTGAAGAACTGTTTCTTTCTAAGTCCCGTTAACTCGGGACGCCAAATTAGCGGGCTGCCGTTTGTTTAGCTTTTCTAGGTCTTTTCTGTTTACGACAGGTTTTCTCAAAAAACCCTTCTCGTTTTTACGCTGATATTATACCGCTTCTGATGCGTGTTTTGAGCAGTTACAAAAGTATTTTTTTCGGATGAGTACTTTTAGGCTCCCTTAGGGTGTTTTCTAAATATTGTATTATAGCGGTTTCTAGCTAAAACGTGCAAGCTCCTCTAATTCATGAATAAAAATACCTATCACGCTCTTAGGTATTTCCTGGCTTTTGACTACTTCTTGAAGAAATGTATATGAAACTTTATTTCAGTTTTTTATTCTTTATTCTTATAGTTCTATATTTACATCAATAGATTATTGTGTCGTAATTTATGAAGTTAAGGAATTAAATTCATTAGTGCTTTCAGAAAGTTAACTAAATTAATAAATGCCAATTTCAAAAAGCTTTCAACAAAGGTTATCTGTCTTATTTAAGTTAGTATTGTAGCCAAATATTAAGCAATGTTTTAAAAGTGTTAAAACGCAAAAAAAAAGAAAATTTAGAGGAAAAATAAGGTTCAAATATTATTTACAAAAGTTTAAAGTTAAATATAACAAAATTTTAAAAAAGTTTTCAAGTCCGCAGATCGTACTTTAAAAGAGTCTATTCTGTGAGTATTTAATCTAATTCACTATACTATAATACTTTCTATATTATATATATATTATATCCTTGTTTACCAACGATATATATACATTATTCAATACTATTATCTATATTCAGTGGTAGTATGTATATTATAGCATACGTTATTTAAAATTTTAGAACACTACTATAATACTCATTGACTCATTTCTATGATAAATATATTTGTTAAGCTTTTATATTAATAGCATATATCATAAATATATATATATATATATATATATAATAAATATATATTATGGGTTATAGGTGTAGTGGGGGTGGATTCGTTCGGTAAATTGCACTAGAGACATACATAAGGATATACACTATCATCACACTATATTTTATATATATATATATATTCGTTACCAACATATATATACATATCATATATATATATATTCACAATTGTTATTGTAAGTTATTAAGTAATATATATATTATATTTTATTATGGTACGCAAAAAAAAATATTAGTTTTTAGTTTCGCGTTACACATAAATGTACATAATTTGTGTGTTCCTGGCACACACGTAAATATATCTTTTTACGAACCCCAGTTGCCTGGTTCACACATAGTCATGTAAGTTTATAGTAGCATGGGCTACAATATTAGTACATATTTTCTTACGAAGTAGGGTATGCAATATCCCTGATGATGGACTTTTAAAATGCGGCCCATTTACTAAGTTGTAGACGGTCAAAATTTCTTTTCCATTATTATTAATAATTTTTTTTATTATTATTACTCTCAATGGTTATTGAATATTATTTTTATTATATTATTATTATTATTTTATATTATTATATTCATATTATTTTTATATTATTATTCAATATTATTTTTATATTATTATTATTATTTAGGTTTTCTATGTATTAATTTATTAATACTATTTTTACTTATTTATATATATAACAATTATTTTTATTTATGTGATTATTTCACATTACCTCTCTAATTTCTCGAGTTATTTGTTTTGGCAACTATTATGGTGGCCTTGAAGCTGATGACTTCTAATTCATTAATAAGTAAAATAAATAGTTGAGTGTATTTCAAATATTTAGTATAGAATTTTTGAAAAAGCAATATATACATTAAAAATATTATTATATAGAAGAAATTATTATTTAAAAAACAAATTTGAATTTAAAAAGGTATTATAATAAATTACAAAAATACTCAAAATTTGTTGTCAAAGGATCGGCTACTTACATTACCAAAAATATGTTAGCGGACGGAATTTATTTTAAAGTAGAATATTAAAATTATGTAAATAAATAAAAAAATGCATTTTAAAATTGGTCGTTTAAAATTTACATTTCTGAAATCGCCGTTGATTTCGCTTTACGACATTCTAAGTTAAAAATAATCTTGTAAAAATTTCTAATAAGTGTATAGATTAGTAGAGAATAACATTTTACATAATAAGTTCATAAACACTTTTATTTATTTACGAGAAATTTTTCTAATGTTATAATTTTATTATTTTCGAAAAAATTTCTGAAGTTAATTTTATTTCAAAAAAATTTTACGTGATAGAGATTTTAATTAATAAATTCTTAAGGTATAACATTTTATGGCTAAACTTTTGCTAAGTCAATTTTCTATTTCAAAAACATTTTCTTAATGTTAATTTATTCCTTTTTCCTTCAAAAATGATTCAAATTATTTCTATCCCTTACTAGGTTCTAGCAAAATTTCTAAGTTAAAGTTATTTACAATATTTCTCGAAAAACTTTCTCTTCGAGTTTAAGTTATTCTTCATATTCAAAAATGTTTCAAATGTTGCATGTACTTTAGTATATTGTCAAAAAAATTCTAAGTTTATTCTTTTATTTCAAAATATTTCTAAGTTAATTTTTGAATTTCAGAAAATGGATTCTAAAGTATATCATCTTTAATTTTTCCCTAAAATATTTTTCTAAGAAAATCTAAGAATTTTATTTCTGCAAATTTTCTGAGTTAATTTTATATTTTCGTAAAATAAATGCAAATTTCTAAGTTAAAAATTATTCCGAATTTTTTCTAAGTTATTTTTAATCTCGCATATATGTCATTTCTATTCACTAGAATAGAATTTGTAGCCCTTGGCACAACTGTAATTACAGATTAATGGAAAGTCTCTTGTATTAAGTTAATTTAAGAGGAGGGTGTCGAGTGCTATAAGATTCGAGGCGCATTCATAGCTCACTGGATCTTTCTTCTATCTCCTTTTTAATACTCCATTTAGAAAGGTTACTATCCCGATAGTGTTCTTTATATTAGATTTAAACAACAGGATATAGGGGGCATCCTGTACAATGTTACGAAATTTCAACTTTTAATGAATGCTCAAAACTCCAGAAATGATAATAATATAAAATTGGGAGAGGAAAAAGTAAATCATAATTGCGGGCAATAAGTGTGTCACGCGGGTGAAACACCATATGGAGAAAAAAACTGTGAGAATAGTAGCATGAGTATATCTGAGAATGTGATTGGTCTAACAACTCACATATTTTGTCTGGCGGATTTATTACATAATCAGTGTTTTTCCAAATAAATATTAAATACATAATTATTTTATTTAATATATGCTTTTTAATTGGTTTTAATATGATAATGTGTGTTCTCTCACATATAGGCCCTGTCTGCGGTTTTTATAATTAAGAACAATCGGACTTTCCCTCATATACTACTCAGAAGAGTATGTATATGTGATATAGTAGTATATAAATATCATATATATATAGGTATATATAGAGAAGGATGCTATGGGAGATTACTAATAGAGAAATATACCGTGTTCATTTATTTTTAAAAACATAAAAAATTACAAACGCGTTATTTTGTTTCTAAGACAAGGAAAAAGACTCAAATATCCGGTCACAGATAACTTATTTGGTTTTCTATTGGTATAATAGAAGATCTTTGTTTTTGATGGAACCTGATTACTTGATTTTTCATCATATAGATAGATCAAAGTCTTGTTTTGGTATGTATAGTTCATTACGTAAAAAATACTCGCCGGTATATTAAAAATACATTGATCTCGTAGTGAAAAGAAACGAAAGTATACAATATAAAGAGGTCGTAAGAGGTGTATATCTCGCCATATAATAAAGTATTAGTAATTTGTATCGACTCTAAAGGAACAAAAGACTATAAGCTGAAAAATAAATCCTTTATGCCATTTTCTCACTCCTGATCTGTGATTATTATTATTATATTTATTATTGTAATTTTGACTTTATTTTATATATTATTATTAATTAATTATTTCTATTAGGCTAATGATTTAATAATACTCTTATATATAATATATATATAGTGTATTTATTATATATATACGTGTATTATATAGTATAATATTAGATTATATATTAATTTATATATATACTGCTATAATTTAATATTAACTCACGATAGTATTTAAAGTGGTCTACGACACGGAGCTAACAAATTATGTCCACCAAAACTGTGGTAAGAGTTGGCGTAACTACATAAGTATCAGTAAAGAACCCCAGAAGCAGTACGGCCGCTCGCCACATGCAGAATATGACAAAAGTACTCGCGAAAGAAAGCTCTCTCACGCCTTCTAACTTCTCCCCCTCCCTTCTCGTTCCAAGTCAATTAGTTAAGACTTCGTCGCAGTTCCTCGCAAGGTATAAGATTCACCCTATATTCTAATCACGGGACTCTGACGGACCCTCACTATTGGTAGTTCATCAGTGTAAGGGTTTATCCCTCTGGCCCAGGTGTGGCCACAACCATACCCCACAAAACCCCGCCATTCTCTTCTTCTCCATATGCACCATTATTCTCGCCTCTGCCAAAAGCATGCTACGTTTCTTCTCCTTCAGACAATTTCGTTTGTGACTGGACTCTCACATATACACACTTTCTTCTTCCTATCATTCCCAACTGGACCCGTCAGAGCTTTTCACAAACACAGCTCGCCACCAATAACCATCTGCTTTTAAAACAGACTATCACTTCATCCATTTCCAGACACATGACCAAACCATCTTCAAATACTTTCATTTTTTCTCTCGTTTACCCCTTTCTTCACACCTCATCAACAGAGTTCGTAATATGTTCATTTCCTCGCTTTTTATCGCGAATTCTTCTCACAACCTAGCGCGCGCTAAGATTGTTCCATACTCGAACTAACATTCATACTTAGATCTATACTTCTTTATTCTCATCTAGTCTCAACTACTATACTCAATAACACAGGTATACAACAATACTCAGTCATGTTAGATACCCTTAGTTGCGACTATAAGACTTTATGTCGCCTTTACATATATCACCTAACGATTTAATTCATGCACACATGCCATACCTTCCTGCCATTCACAACATTTTTCAAAATAATTGGTATTTGTTCCCTCTTTATAGCAGATCATCCGTTCCCTTCTCATCTCACAACATATACCCTAATATTTAAACCCCTCAAGCAGCCGTGTGTCTATAATGCTCACCATGCTACACCTCTCAACATAACTTTCACAACTGAGTACCTCGTCCTGGGCACTTCATAACCCATAACTCTATACTCGTTATCATGTTTACTTTCAAACCTGCCTCCTTTTACACACCCTGCCAAATCATTCTCTACCAATCCTTCTCAAACTCTTCTTCATTCGCCACAAACAAAAGTCAAATCATCCGCTTATAATAGGTAGGCACCCTCCCACTTGCATCTCCATCATTCTAACATCATTTCCTGTCACGCCCACCTTCAAGTCTTTTCATAATCCCAGGTTATTATCAACCCTCCTCTTAGAATAGGTCTCATGCCCGGTGGATCAGTAACCTAGACACCCTCTGAATTTGGTGTTTTGTTGGTAGTGACTATACTGTATAAAAAAAAAACGAAAGAATATGAACAATATTGTGACGAATAAACACCAAGTGGAGAGCAAGCGTTAAACACGATCTTCAACCCTAGACCCGTCTGGGTCGTATTTAATGAACCACAACAATCACTTTTGACACCATTTATTTCTTACAACACACCTCACTATCGTCATACATACTTTTGATTCCATTTCAGAAGTCTATCACCAACACTGTCTTATATATCACTAACACCGCTCATAAGAGGCTTTCCCTATAATCATAACCCGACATATCCAATACCCCATGTTTCGCCTAGAATCTCTCATTAACAAATTCTGATTTATTACATACGTCCTCAAGTTCTTTGCCTCTACTTCTCTAATATTTTCTCTCTATAATCGGAAATCTTTGACTATCATAGTGAAATGCAATCAAGGCAGTGTCTTGAAATTCTACACTCACCACTCCTTCTACTACTCCTAAACGCACCTTGTCTTTCACAATCAGTCCTTCAGCAACTCGACGCACTCTTTATCGACCAAAATACAGGCATATATCTTTCCTACACACTCAATAAACTAAATACCCTTATATTTTACTTAGGCAGATTATTCGCCTTGTATCTCCCTTACCCCTAGATATAAAAGACGTACAAGTTACTGCTCATCCTCCAAATATCGCCTCCGTCATAAACAATATCACCCTCCAATAAAAAGCTTTAGAGTACAACCAACAAATCTATTTAAGATCTCAATTCTCATATCACCATCTTTGCTCTCCGTTCTTGATGTTTCACCCAGATAATTTCATCTGGTATACCTGCAGATTCTTTACCATTCTTCCAATTTATTCTTAACTCTACCCATTTCCTCCTCTTGCTAATAACCTCATCCTTCTCAAAATACCTATTCCTTCTTATGTATCCATCAAATATCCCACACTCTCGTCATTATCACCTCCCATTACTAGCCACGAAATTATCCAGATTTCTCAGAAGTGTTCTTTCCACACTCCACCTCTTCTCAAAAATACATCAATTAAAAAAACCAACCATCCTATTCATTATTCTTAGCAGATTCCCCTTATTCTATTCTTAACCTTTCGCGCTTCCTTCATAAGAGCTTCCTATTCACCCTTTGTATGTCCCCATAATCATTCTCTCCTTTCACTCCTAACTGTCATACAATTTCTCCTTCTTTTCATCTACGTTAATTGGTCATCTTTTAGCATTCCTTTTTCCTCCTATATAATTCCAATTTCTGTTTGTCTTTTTTGATACTTTCATCAGTTTGCTTTTATAGTATC
>JABUQX010134907.1:20000-32500 GCA_015478945.1 Trachelipus rathkii | reverse complement strand
GTTGAAAGTTCGTTATCGATCATACGAAAGTGAGAATATAGTTACAGTTTAAAAGTCATTCTCATTTGGAAGATTTATACGATCTAACATTGTGGGGAAGCCCCATTAGGACAAGATAAATAATAAGATCCAACTCGAATTGAGAATTGAGAATATTTTTGATCGTTTCTGTGGTCTCAAGACCTTAGTTCTTTTCTTAAATGTTGTGAGCAATTTGCCAGCATCAACATAGAATTTGCGAGAGTTATCATAAATATATTTTGGACTTTTCGGTTCTCCCGACTTTGAAATTTAAGTTAATTTCCTTTCATAGCAACTGAGTGAGGCTTTTGGTGATCATAATCAATATACCTTAGATTAATATATAACAATTAATTAACGTTTTAAAATATCTCTACATACTATTGAAATAAAGGAAAGCAAATTATTTGTGAAATCGTATAATTTTATTGATGGGATTTTAAAGAATTTTAAAGGGGGTAAATAGTGTAAATTGAGGGAGTGTAGGTTTTAACCTTCTATATTTTTATATTTTTCGTTTTTCTTTTTGTTATTGTTATTGATATTATTGGGGGTGTATTTGGTGAGCGGGGTGGTGGCCTTAGGTGTTGGGAAGTGCCTAGGGTGGGGAGTCCCACAAAGCGTGCAGCCTGTATATATAGAAGAAGGGAAAGATGGGGAGGAGAGAGGTAATTAGGGTGGGATGTATGAATGTGAGAGGGGTAAACGAGGATTTGAAGAGGGAGGAAGTGGGGTTAATGTTTGAAGAAAAAAGGTTGGATGTGCTAGGGATAACTGAAACTAAGCTGAAGGGAAAGAGGGAGATGGACTTTGGAAAATACAAGGGTATGATATCAGGGGTGAACGAGAGAGTGAGGGCGAGGGAAGGGGTGGGAATAGTTATGAGGAAAGAGGTGTGGGATAAGGTAAGGTTGTGCAGCCAGGTGAGTTCGAGGATAATGTGGGTAAAAGTGAAATTCGGGGGGGAAATGTGGGTTTTTTTTTTTGAATGGAGCGAGGGAGGAGGAGAGAGAAAGATTTTGGAGTGAGTTGAATGAGTGTTGGGAAAGTTTCGGGGTAAATGACAAAATTTGTCTATTGGGAGATTTGAATGCAGGAGTGGGAAGGGAGGGGGGTGGGAAGAATAATAGGACCATTTGGGGTAGGGGAGAGGAATGTTAATGGAGAAAGTCTGTTAGAGTTGTGTGTCGAAAGAAGAATGATAGTGGGGAATACTTGGTTCAAAAAAAATGATAATCATAAGTATACATGGAAGAGTGAGATAACGGGGGGAGGGCGGTACTGGATTATGTGTGTGTAAATGGGAAGGATAGAGGCAGATTACTAGATGTAAATGTATTTAGAGGGGCGGGGAGGGGGATATCGGATCACTATTTGGTGGTTGCTAGGATAAGGGTGGGAGGAGAGGTGATGGTTAGGGAAAGGGGAGAAAAGAGGAGAGTAGAAGTGATAAAGGTAGAAAAATTGGAGGAGACAGTGTGTAAGAGGGAGTTCAGGAGAGGTATGGAGGATAGGTGGGACGTGAGAGGGACAGGAATTGGGGAGGTGGAGGGGGAGTGGATGAGATTTAAAGAGGCAGTATGTGAAGAGGCTAGAAGGGTATGTGGAGTAAAAAGGGTGGGTGCAAGCAGAAGGAAAGGGAGTGAATGGTGGAGTGAGGAGGTGAAGGAGGTGGTGAAAAGGAAAAAGGAGGCTTATGTGAAATGGTTGGGAAGTAGGAGAGAGGAAAGTTGGGAGGAATATAGAAGGGTTAGAGTGGAAGCAAAGAGGGTAGAAGAGAAGAGCAAAAGAGCAAAAGAGCAAAAGATGAATGGTGTAGAAAAGTGACGGAAAATTTTGAATCAGGGAGCAAAATGTTCTGGAAAGAAGTAAATAAAAAAAGGAAGAAGAAGGAGGGGTTGGGGGAGAGGATTAAGGGAGGAGATGGGGAGTGGATAGGAGGAGAGGATAGGGTGAGGAAGAGGTGGGGGAGTATTTTAGTGGATTATTGAATGAAGTGGGTGGGGGAGGGGAGGAAGAGGTGCAAGAGGTGAGGTTGGGGAGTGAATTGGGGAGGGAGGGGGAGGATGAAATACAAATGGAGGAAATTATTAGGGCCTTGAATAAAGGAAAAAAAGGGAAGTCCGCAGGTCTGGATGGTGTGAGAATGGAAATGTTGCAGAAGGGAGGTATAGGGGTGGAGGAATGGCTGTATAGGTTATATAATATATGTTGGAGGAGTGGTGAGGTACCACAGGATTGGGAGGATGGTTGTTTGGTCCCCCTGTATAAGGGGAAAGGGGATAGGATGGAATGTGGGAATTATAGAGGTATATGTCTTTTAAGTGTGGTAGGGAAAGTGTATGGGAGAATACTGATTGAGAGAGTGAGAGGTTTAAGGAGGGGGGAAGAACAAGGAGGATTTAGGGAGGGGAGAGGGTGTGTGGACCAAGTGTTTACACTAAAGATGCTTGTGGAGAAAAGTATAGAGAGGAAAGGGAAAGTGTATGGGTGTTTTTTAGATTTAGAGAAAGCATATGATAAAGTGAAGAGGGGTGAAATGTGGAGGGTGTTGGAGGAAAATGGAGTGGGGGGTAAATTAGGGAAAGGTATTAGGGCCTTTTATAGGAATAGTAGAATGTGTGTGAGGGTGTTAGGAGGGGAGAGTGAGATGTTTGGGGTGGTGAGAGGATTGAGGCAGGGGTGTGTAATGTCGCCGTGGCTATTCAATTTGTTTATGGAGAGTGTTTGCAGAGGAATGGTGAGGGGGGGGAGGGGGGTGGAATTGATGAATGGGAATGATAGAAGGGAAGTGAACATGATACTGTTTGCGGACGATACTGCCCTAGTGGCGAAGAACGCGGAAGGGTTGAGGTATTTGGTGAGGGAGTTTGAGAGAATGTGTGGACAAAAGGGGCTTAAAATAAATCCAGGTAAGAGTAAAGTGTTAGTGTTTGAGGAGGAAGAAAGAGAGGAGGGGGAGGGGTTAGAGGTTAGAATAGGGGGTGTAGTATTGGAAGAAGTAAAGATTTTTAGATATTTAGGGATGGATTTGGGTAAGGGGGAGGGATGAAGGAGGAGATAGAACATAGAGTAGGAGAAGGAATGAGAGCTTTGAGTGGTCTGAGAGAAGTATGGAAAGGGGGGGATTTATCACAGAAAGTTAAGATAAGTATGTTTGAGAAAATTTGTGTACCAGCGGTGTTGTATGGGTGTGAAACGTGGGGGTTGAATGCCAGGTCCAGGAAAAAGTTGGAAGTATTTGAGATGAAGGGGTTGAGAGCGGTTTGTGGGGTTAGCAGAAGGGAGAGGATTAGGAATAGGGTGGTGAGGGAGAGATGTGAGTGGAGGAATGGGTTGGTGGGAAGAGCGGAGAAGGGAATGTTAAGATGGTATGGGCATCTGGTGAGAATGGAGGAACAGAGAGTGGTTAGGAGAGTTTGGGAGGCGGAGGGGATAGGAAGGAGAGGAAGGGGAGACCAAGAAGGAGGTGGATGGATGGAATAAAGGAGATGCTGGAGGAGGGAGGGATGAGGGAGGAAGAGGGTAGGGTGTTGGCGAGAGATAGAGTGGGGTGGAGGAGGTGGGTGAGGGCGAGATGAGGGGAAGTGTGAGTGAGAGGAGGCTTGTACGTACCACGACCCCCGCTCAAGCAAGAGGAAAAAAAGTGTAGTAAAATAATAATAATAAATAAATATAAATATATATATATATATATATATATATATATATATATATATATATATATATATATATATATATATATATATATATATATATATATATATATATATATATATATATATATATATATATATATGAGTGCTACTCTATTTATATTAATTGAAACTCTACAATATCCGCGAGGGCTGAGCATGAAAGTTTACGGTGTAGAAATTGTAATACATTTATTATTTTTTTCATTTTATAATTATCTCAACTGTTTTATTAATATATTTTTCCTGATAGGACAATAAAATAATTAATTTAAATGCAATTAATATATAAAAGGTAAGCAGCAGCTTTACTACAGAAAAAGAAAATTAAATTAAGATGTATAAATTTTTGTGTGAAAAAATAACTTCCCATCAGTATCGCTAGATCAAAACAGCACGTGTAAAAGTTTCTCTCTCTCTCTCTTCTGCTCTCTCTCAGGGACCCCTCTCTCTCTCTCTCTCTCTCTCTCTCTCTCTCTCCCTCTCTCTCTCTCTCTCTCTCTTACACTCTTAACACTCTCTCTCTCTCTCTCTCTCTCTCTCTCTCTCTCTTCTGCTCTTTAGGGACCCCCTACTTCGGAAGTTGTCACTAACTTCTCAAAGTGAACCAAATGTAAAGAGCTCTCTCTCTCTCTCTCTCTCTCTCTCTCTCTCTCTCTCTCTCTCTCTCTCTCTCTCTCTCTCTCTCTCTCTCTCTCTCTCTTCTGCTCATTTCGAGGACCCCTCCTTCGGAAGTAGTCACTAACTCTCAAAAGTGAACCAAATATGAAAGAGGTCTCTCTCTCTCTCTCTCTCTCTCTCTCTCTCTCTCTCTCTCTCTCTCTCTCTCTCTCTCTCTCTCTCTCTCTCTCTCTCTCTCTCTCTCCTACTCATTCTGAGGGACCTCTCCTTCAGAAGCAGTCACTAACTTCTCAAAGTGAAGTGAGCCGAATATGAAGAAGGTTTTTGAAGGTATGCATAAAAACTCTTCATGGAAAGATGATTTGAATAGTTGAGGAGGGAGATTGTTCCTTAACCATGTCAACTGCGGAAAAAATTCTCTCTTCGGCCAGCAAATGTGTATAGAAATACGTAACATTCTTAAAAAAAAAAAAAAAAATCCATAACTTTTGCTGCGCCATAAATATTGGTTTAGAATTTGAATAAAATTTATGGAACTTAAAACGGAAAATTTAATATTAATTTGCAAAAATAACAATAATTTTATATTTTCACTGCTTATTCATATATTCTTCCTCTTCACTCTGGATAACCAGGAGGAAGATATCCTGTAATCAGACATTAATATATGTTTTGTTTCCTATATAAAGTAGATTCATATAAAGTAAACAACGATTCTTGCTATCCAAGCAAGAAACAAGGGTGGAAAAGTGTTGCTTACATTTCAATCTTTGTAATTAATTTAACTAGAAATTAGGAAACTTTATTAATGATTTTAACCAATAGTTTCATACAACTATATGATCATTCAATCCATTCTTAAATATTTCAGGTAAACTTTACAAGTTTTCCTAGAAAATATTTTACCCTCTAAAATTTTTAAATAAATTTGAAAAGCATAAAAAAAATTGTTGTATTTTATTTTCTTAAGATTTTTAGTTAATAAAAAATAAACTAGTCCTTAACAGATCAAGAACTAGCGGCCTAACAGGGTGTAACGTTGCCATATGGGTGTAAAATGTTTCTCAACCTAAAATTATCACTTTGGTAGATAGTACAAAATTTTTGCGAGGAAAACACCTTGCAATCAAGTTTATTATACTTTGAGAAAGTTTGAAATCTTTGTTTATTTTGGAAAATAGTATTCTAAGTTCTAAGTCTTGGGCTGTGCAACCAGTAATTTTTTTCCCGATTCCAACTCGGCTTCTTTTAAAATACCGGCTGCGGCACAGGCACCGGCACCGCCACCGGCACCGGCTCAGGCTATACCATTTAAAAATTTACCGCTTGAGGCCCCATCATTTTAAAACTATTGGATCTGGTTCTGGACCACTTTATTTTGTTGTGAAAATATTTTTTTTTACTCTGTGTCCGGCTTCGGCCCCGGCTTCACAGACCAAATTCTAACTGTTATCTTTGCTTACTGTTAACAAATCTACGAGCATTTCCTTAAATTAAATTTATTTTTTTCTTAACATCATATTTAAAATGTTTTATATTATTATTATTATTATTATTATTATTATTATTATTATTATTATTATTATTATTATTATTATTATCCCCCCCGTTAACGTACCCCACCTTGTCGGGGTGGTGGGGGGGCTCAGATACCTTTTCCGAATGGTATCTGCGAAGTGGTTGTACGTTTTGTTTTTCGTTGATTTTTCCCCCTTTTTGTGGTTCCCCTCCTTTCCATTTATATTCTTTGTTTCTTATTATTATTCATTATATGTATTATATATCTTATTAATAAGTATTGATTATTATTATTATATTATTATTATTAATTATTATTATTAATTTATATTATTATTATTTTATTATTATTACTATATTATTATTAATTATTATTATATATTATTATTATAATTATTATTATAATATATATTATTATTCTTTATTATTAACATATTACTTGTTGCTTTCTTATTATTATTTATTTTTCCCGTTCCCCTTACCCTTCCCTTCCTCAGTTTCTGTCCCTTCTCCTCTGTTTTCTGTACGTACTACCCTACGTATCCCTGATCTCTCTCTTCTGAGAGTCTTCCCATTCCCCTGCTTCCTGGTGGCTACCGGGCTGTTGTCTCTGTGTATGTCATGGGCCCATCTTGCCCTCCTTCCTACGTGGGTGAGGGTACAGGTTAAAAACCGGTTTTTGTTGCCTTTCTCCGGGCCGCCTATTGTAGGGGTCCCGAACCTTGCCCCCTAAACCTGTGAGGCAGGCTGCTCCTGCCACTTGCGCGCGCATAATCTTGGGCTTCGCGTCTTATCCGTGTGGTGCACGGCTTTTATTTTTCATCTTGGGACTGGACGCGGAGTTCCGGGGGGCTTTTCCGAGGCCACATCCACAGCCCACCCTACGGGGTGGGGTTACAGGGGAGCGGCTAGGTAGCTCTGGAGCCTAGTAGGTGGGCGCGGTTGCTGCAGTTACGCTGCCGGGATTTATGTTTCTATTCATCATTTGTGTTATTGAATTTGTGTTTATTTATTGCGGTGCTGATGTTTTGCAGGAGTATTTTTCATGGGAAGAAAATCTAAAAAGTTTACCGTTTTCCAGAAAGGCGGCAATCACCATCTGGCGGGTCCCCAACCCGTCCCCTCCCTGGCCGTTCCCAGGCCGGCGTCCAGCAGGGGCTTTGACGCCCTTGTTGATGAAATGGTTGGTACTCAACCACCCACCCCTATCGCCCTCGATTCCGGTCCCGTTTCAGGGACTGCCCCGTCTAGACCAGGTGAGGCTGTTGTGGCCTCTCAGATTACCCTTGTCTTCTCAGTCTTTACGTTTGCCATTCCAGGAGCCCCTGCGTCAGCGGGGTTCCATTCCTAAACGCCAGTATACACCAACGCCGACGATCACGTTCGCCGACCCCCCTCCAGGCGCGTCCCGGGTCTACATTCCTACCCGCTTATTTTATATATTACATATTCCTACGTTCTTTCTCGTCCACTGACTTCTGCGAGCCAAGCTCATCCATTTAGTGATGCTTTTGGAAGCCTAGCTCTTCAAACTACTTGAGCCACAGGCTTACGCCTAATGAGGATACGGTTACCCTCTTGGGTTGGGGGATTCGCTCATGCTGCCTTCTCGTACCCAGAGCAACTCCTTGCTTTCCCTATGCCCATCTGGGGAAAGATCCCGTCATTCTAAACCTCGATGTTGATCCGTAACACGTCGAAGGGTACCATATATGCGCCGGAGTTCTGTAACGATGGAACCATATTGACATCCTAACTCATTTACAGGCTCAACACGTGCCTATCACCGACGTTTATCGGTTCCCTCCGCGTAAGGATGACCCCTCCAAGACGAACCCTCGTCTTTTACTTACCTTCTCTGTGCCTTTCCCTCCATCTAAGGTAAAACTTGGTTTTACCATGCACACGGTTCGGTCGTATGTGCCCTTCCCGAGAAGATGTTTCAAGTGCCATAAATTTGGTCACCCCCAGAAATATTGTCGGTCTCCCCAGACCATCTGTCCGACATGTGGCAGTTCTCTCCACCCGAACTGTGACAGAGATCCTCCATGTTGTCCTAACTGCAAGGGGCCACACCCGGCCTCCTCTGTCCACTGCCCCTTTTTCGCCTTGGAGAAGGAAATCCTGGAGCAGTGCGCCATTCATAAATATGACCGTCGTGAGGCTACCCGCCGGGCGAGGGAGAAGCTGGCTCATCTTCCTCTTTCCTATGCTGCGGCAGCGTCCACTCCATCTGCGGTTGCCTCTTCCGTTGCTCATCGCCCCCGTGCGTTGTCTCCGGGGCTTGTTCCGCTTTCACGTTCGACCGTTCGGCCTTCCGTGCCGGTTCCCGGTTCACCTGTTTCGGTGGTTTTCTGTGGCTCTGGACAATTGTCCTCCCAACTCTCCCGAAGATGGTCCGCCGGTCCGCTTTCGTCGGTTCTTTCGGCCGACCACACACGACCCTTCTCTCACGCCCTCTCCTTGCTTAGAGCGGTCCATGCAGCTCCCAAGCGATAGTCTTGCATTTGCATAAGTTTCCGCTTCTGAGGTGAGGCAATCGTCCATGTGCCTCGTCGGGGCCTACCTGTACCGTCTCCCGGAAAACGCCCTGCTTCTGTTTCGCCGGGGAAACACCGAGTCCCTCTTAACGCGTTGCGAGAGGTCCGTCAAGCGGTGGATTCTTCCCGGGTACAGCACATCCGTACTCGCTTTGCTTACGGCGCGACTTCTTATGCAAGCCAGAAGATCCCGTTGTACGGGGAGAACCGTCTCTGTCCTAGCCTAAACGGGGCTCCGCGCCGCTGACAACCTTGCGTTGCGCCGAATCTCGACCAGTGCGTCCGCACTCTGCCCGTCTGATGATTTACATACTTACTCCGCCTAAGCCCGCCTTCGCCTTCCGGCACTATTCAAGCGATTTCTGAAACCTTTTGCGGGCCACGGATGGCACTCTTCGCGACTCCTCTTCTTCCGTGAGGGGTGTCCCGCTGCTGCACACTCCTCCCGACCGCGATCGGGCAGGTCCGAGGAGGTATCGATTGACACCTCGCCCGCCTCGCACAGTCTTCCTTCCGGGTAGGGACGTGGGCCCCGCTTCGTGCATGCTAGTTTGAGGGGTGCGCGTTTGGCTGCCTGGTGATGCAGGAGCCGATGGAGGGAGTCTTACCCTTTCCCTGACCTCTTCCCCTCAACACCCCTTATGCCTAAGGTCCCGTCGCACGGAGTGCCTTCTGCCCTCTCCTCGGCCGCGGCACGCTCCTCACATTTTAACTGCTGACGCCACACACTTGTCATCCGATGTGTCTCATCTCACTCCCGCCGACGCCATTCCTCCTTGTCATCCTCTTCCATCTTCCCCAGCCTTTGTTAGGGCGCCTCCTGGCGAGACGCGTCCCCCTTCCCGGCTTGCTAAGAAGTCTGGCAGGGGTGCGTCTGGGGGGAGGGATTTCGAAATGTGGAGTGTGACTTGGCGCGCCTCTTTGGCGAGCCCTCTCCTGATGTGCCCAGGAACCCCTCTCGTAAACAGGGGGGTCCACACATATCCCTGCTGCGTGATCTTCCTCTCCCTCCGGGGTTTGAGGTCCCTGTTGGTGGGTCGTCCGGCGGCTCGCGGGACCTTCCGCCTTTCACCTCTGCCAAGACTGCCACATCCCAAAACATCGTGACTAATGTCACGGATCGTCCTGACCTTGATTGTTTCCCGTTTATGGCACGTTTCATCCAATGGAACTGCCGCGGATACTTTGCTAATTACGAAGAGCTGAAGAGATTACTTGTCGATCATCAGCCCTTGGCTGTTTGTTTACAGGAGTTGCAACTTCGTGACCGTGACCTTTTACAACCTTCCCGGTACAGGGAGCCCCTTATTTCCCTGAATCGTGGAACCAGCGACAGAGGTGGGGCAGCGATCCTGCTTCACGAGTCTGTCCCATTTACTCCCATTCCACTCTCTACTCCGCTGCATGCCGTGGCGGCTCGTATCCATCTTGACGCGCCGCTTACGCTGTGCTCGGTGTACCTGGCGCCCAGCTGTAAATATACCAAGAAAGACCTCGTCGATTTTTTCACGTGTCTCCCACAGCCCATGTTCGGTCTCGGTGACTTTAACCTCGCCATCCTTTGTTGGCGGTGACTCTGTTACGGTCCCCCCAATGCGGTTGGTTAGTTGCAGTAATTTTAGCAATTTTCCATTAAGGGATAGTCTCAACACGGGCCCTTCCCAACCTTTGAACGTTTTGAACAGGCACTTCTTCCGGTTGTTGACGTCTCGTTGTGTTCCATCTCGTCTTTAGATCGTTTTGGGTGGGAAAAGGTCGACTTTCCTCTGTGGTAGTGACCACTACCCTATCGTGATACCATCCTTTTCGGCCACAGGTTCCGCCAGCCTACCACCTTCCTATATTCTTGGCTAGGGCGCTATGGACAGGGCAGACGGTCTTCCTTTCATCAGGCACTTACTTTTCCATACTTTCCAGCCAAACTAACGTGTTCCCAGTCGCCGGCGGATGCCCTTCACTACTTTCAGCGAACGTTATCCTTCAGGCGGCGACGGAGCATATACCCCGTTCATCTGGGACCCGAAAATCAACAACCCCCTGGTGGAACCAGGAGTGTGCTCGGGCTAATCGTGAAAAGCGTAAGTTATATAAGCTGTATAAACAGACTCCCACACCTTCAAACTTGATTCTGTTTAAGGCTTCGGCGGCCCGTTCCCGGCGTATTAATCGCCGTACGCGGAAACAGTATTTTCGCACATACGCTTCCACCGTTAATTCCTCTACGCCTGTATCTTCAGTCCATAAAAAGGTGCGAAAAATTTCCCGAAAACACCATGCTGATCCGCCTATAATCCTCGTTTACGGCCCGCAAACTTCTGATGTCATCTCTGCTCCCCGGAGTTGTGGCGGACGAGTTGGGTTATCACTTCGCGTCCTGCTCCAGCGGCTCCCGTTATCCTGAACCTTTTTGTTCTAGTCGCTTGCGGGTAGAGTTTCCTAATTTTTCTGTTCCGCCTGGAACAGACCTTCCATACAACCGGCTATTCACCAGGCCGAGTTCCTAGACGCCCTCAAGCTTTGCGGGGATGGAGCGCCTGGCCCTGACGGCATCTCCTTTCAGATGCTTCGACATGCACATCCATCTGCCACTGCCTTCCTTCTCGGCTTATACAATAGAATATGGGTGGAAGGGGTCTTCCCTCCTGTCTGGTCTACTGCATATATTGTCCCCATTCCCAAACCTGCGGAAGATACCGACTCTTCGATAAACCATCGACCCCTATTTCATTGACCTGCCAATACCATGTAAAGCTCATTGGAGCAGGTTGGTGCTTCCCGATCTTATGCTTACCCACGGTATGCCGAGCAACTACCATGCATTTTCCACTACCAATTTGCGTTTTCGTCGCCATCGCTCGCACTCAGGAATCCTCTCCTCGGTTGGATCACGATATTCGAGTGATCTTTGCCTTCCAACAAAATGACCCTGCGCCGTCTTCTTTGCCTAGATAAAGGCGTTATGATATAGCAACGTAGCGAGGTTAGTGGGGTTTTGCGGAGCTACCACTGCTTTTTGCGGACTTAGCGGGCAAACTTCCCCCCTATTCCTTCAGTTGTTGATGTCGGACCGTTCGTTTCAGGTCCGTTGTGGTGCCACGCTGTCGAGGTGTTTTGTCCTGGACGAAGGGGTGCCGCAGGGCAGTGTACTGAGCGTGTTGCTTTTCGCTATTGGTTTCAATGGTGTTGTCGGTTCCATCCCGCCGTCAGTGCGCTGCTCCATCTATGTTGACGATCTTGCCCTGTACATCTCTGGTGCTAAACTTCCTTGTATGGAACGTCAACTTCAGGTTGCCATCGATAGGGTTTCCTCTTGGTGCTCTGCGCGTGGCTTTACATTTTCCACGTCGAAAACTACGGCCGTGCTTTTCCGGAAAAATCCTCGTCGTAGGGGTCGCCTACAATTGCCTCCAAAGTTACGTCTCTCTATGGCTCCCCTATCCGTGTGGAGCCGAGGGTGCGGTTCCTGGGTCTGTTGCTCGATGAGCGCCTTACGTACCTTCCTCATATTACTCTCCTCAAAGCTAATTGCCGCCGTTCTTTGGATCTCTTACGGCACCTCACCTCCAAGACTTGGGGTGCGGACAGAAAAACCATGCTCCACCTATACATCATGCTGGTGCGGGCTAAACTGGACTATGGTTGTGCCATTTATGGGCAGACCTTCCAGTCCTACCTCCGCCTTCTTGACCCCATTCAGACTGAGGGTCTGCGAATTGCCACGGGTGCATTCCGTTCCTCTCCGAGGGAAAGCCTGGAGGTGGAGGCCGGGGTGATGCCCCTATCCCTGCGGAGGGAGCAGCTCATGTGCTCGCTGTTCATTCGTCTTCAGGTTCCTACCTCGTCGGCCTTGACACCTATAATAGAGCGTGTTCGTCACAACCCTTCTTATTGGCCATTTGCTGGGGTTGTTACTTCCATCTTTGCTTTCCTCGACCTTCCTCAGCGAGCGGTCATGCAATTTGATTTTACCTCTACTCGTTCACAGTGGGTCTCTCCGCCTCCTGCTCTCTGCAGTGGGATCCAGTCTTTGCATAAGTCGGAGGCGCACCCAGTGCTGTTGAGGGATTCCTTTGTATCTCACGCGGAGGTCCATAGCGACTCTATA
>JABUQX010134907.1:10000-15000 GCA_015478945.1 Trachelipus rathkii | reverse complement strand
GTTTGTTTTAATATAAACTAGTAAAATCTTTGCGATATCTTATTAAATAAATTATTTTGTTTTCTTTTGCTTCTCAGTGTTCCACTTTTTTATAATAAAAATTTTATTCATATTTTATCCTCTAGATGTTATATATTCTATAATGTGTGTAAAAAGCCAAAGATAAAGGGGTTAATAAAGTATTTAAAATGATAAAATAGAATACTTAGTTATAATTTAACAATATAAAAATATAAATACTACGGTTCTGGCATTCCTGCAGCATTGTAGTGTTCCCCTTCAAAACTATGAGCATTATTAAAGTTTTCATCTGACAGAGAATTCCTCTTGGCTCTGTAGGTATCATTGCCAAGGGAGAACAATCGCTCCACCGCAGCGCCTAGACGGCATTGCAGTATTGCACCTTATAAAGAGATCAATGAGCACCTCATTGTTAAAAGCTAGGTCTGACAGGGCTGTCTGTAGATTTCGCCTGCAGCCACTTATTTACAATGAAAGCAGCTTTACTCTTGATTGATCTTTGATGACGTTGACATTGAGTTAGTTCAGTGTAATCATCAGCATCACAGATGCTTGATTAGTAGTCCTTCTCTTCCATATCCTCTCCCTCGCTGCTGCTGGTACTGTTGGCGTTCTCGAGTTCGGTACGCCGCAATAACTCTTTCACCTTCTTCTCCATCAGGGCCTTGACCTCTACTAACTTTTTCGCCACTGTTTCTTCAAAAAGCCCTCATCCACATCAGGCGACGAACTTGGGTGTGGAAGGCAGCTGGCCCAGAAGGTACTTCCTTCATCTTCAAAGGTGCCTGGAGAACCTACTTGGTACAGAATTGGCCGTCAAGAGGGCTATTTGACCAGAAGGTCGCAAAACTGCCTGAGCATATCCATTGGTACTTCAATGTCAATCAGTTTTTTTATTGTGCCGTCACAATGAGCAGGTGGGGATCAGGCAGCCAGATAGCACTGTTCCTCCCCTTTGAGATTTTGCATCCAGGCAAGGGCAACTGGGCCATATGACCTGATAATTTGAAAAAGAAATATTACTTTAACTCAGTTTTAAAATGGAATCATTACTCTGCCAGTAGCTAAAAGTAAAAAGAAATAAGAATTTGAAATAACGCTGCTCGATTAATATTTATGTTTATTTACCCTAGCATATCTTTTTTGACATAATGTCCAATGTCTGTCTAGAACAAACACTAAATTTCTCGTTGGATCATGCCATCAGTGCGTCATCTTTATTTCTCAACCAGCTAAACTTTTTCAAGGACCTACCCAGGCCTTTCATACTAAGCGCTGTTCCACCTTGCTTTTTGGTGACCTTGCGCTAAGAGATTGGCAGGTGACGCAATTTATCGTCCTATACAGCATTTTACTATGTTAGCTTATAATATAAATATATATATTATATATATATATATATACTATATATAATATATATATATATAATATATATATTATATATACTATAATATAATATATTATATATTATATAATATATATATATAATATTATATATATATATATATATATATATATATATATATATATATATATATATTATTATATATTATAACAAAAAAACTATCCGATTCATTCCCATTATTGATAAAAAGATTTTATCGCCGATAGCAGCATAACCCGAAACGTTATCGCGATAAATTATCACCATATAGTTATCGGTAGTTTGGAACAAAAATTATCGCGATACCGATTATCGGTAAAAGATTTTATCTGCGATAACAGATAACCCGAAACGTTTATCGGGGAGCATAAAGTGTATCGCGATAAACGCCCACCTATGCCTATAAATATATATATATTACATATAATATATATATATAATATATATATATTATATATATAGCTAATATATATATATTATATATAATATATATAATAATATATTATATATATATAATATATATATATATTTTACGTTACTACTATAATATAATATATATATCATAACTATATTAAATATATATAATAAATACTATATAATTAACCTATATATAATATATATATATATATATATATATATATATATACTCATAATACCATCCACACCAACGCACCACTACTTATATATATATACTATAAATAATATAGTATATATATATATTATATATAATTATGATATATATAATATATATATATAAATATTATATAACATAAATATAACTGTTTTTAGGGGCTTATAATATAAAAAAATTAAAATAAAAGTAAATAATTATAATAATATAATATATATTATAATATATATATATATATATATATATATATATTAACATACTTTATATTATATATATATATAATTATATATATACTATTCTATATATATAATATAGACCTATATATTTTATATTATATAATATATATATATATTAATATATATATATATATATATAATATATATATATATTATATACTATGTATATTATATATAATATATATATACGTATATATATATATTATAAATATATATAATATATATATAATATATATACTATATATATATATATATATATATAACTATAATATATATATATATATATAAATAGTTATATAATATATATATATATATATATATATATAGTATATATATATACTAACTATAAGTATATAATATATATATATATATATATACAAATATATTGTATATGCTAGCTTAGCTATATATAATGTATGCTAATATATATATATATATAAATAAATAATACTCTATATATATATATTATAATATATATTATATATATATATATAGTATATATATTAATAATACATTTATATATATATATATATATCAAATAACTATATATAACTATATATAACTATATCATGACTATATATATATTATATAATATATTATATATATATATATATATATATTATATATATATATATATATATATATATATATATAATATAATATATATATATATCTATATATATATTATATATATATAATTATATTATATATATAATATATAATAATATATATATTACATACATATATAATAATACTATATATATTTTATAGTTATAGTATATATATACTATATATATATTATAATATATACTATATACTATAATATTAATTTAATATAATATATATATATATTTTAATATTATAAATTTCAATTAACAAAGGTCAATCAGCATGGCGCAAATGAAGTTGGCCCTCCTAGTGCATATTTATTCAATTGGCGAATGCCAGCCTAAATAGCCTGTTAAGATATTTAATTTCTGTCCTGCTTCATTCTGAAAGGAAAACAATGGACAAAATATCGAGAGATAAAATATTAAAAGGAATTTTAAGTAATTTGGAGGTTAGCAAAAGACGTATTACATGCCTAAACATTTACTTTTTAATTTAGGAGCGATTTCAAAATACGTATATAGTATTTATACTATAGTATATACTATTACTATATTACTATATATAAATATATATATTATATATATTATATATATATAGCTAGTATATAATAATATATATATATATTATATAATATATATATATTATAATATATAAGTATATATATACTATATATATATATTATTATATATAATATATATATTATATATATATATATAGTATATAATATATATATATATATATATATATATATATATATATAAAAGTATATATATAATTATATATAGTGTATATTTGTTAGATTTTATATAATAGTATATATTATATAATATATAGTATATTACTATAAATATATATATATAATATAATATAGTATAAATATATATCTATATTTATATTTATATATTTAAGTTAATATATATATATATATATATAATATATTATAATATGACTATAACTATATATATATTATATAGGCTACTATTTATATATATATATATATAAGTATATAGTACTATTATATATAGTAACTATATATATATTATATATATATACTAATATATATATTATATAAATATAATATATATATAATATATATGATATATATATTATATATATATATATATATATATATATATATATATATATATATATATATATATATATATATATAATGATCAGAAGAATTGAGAAGACACATAAGAAAGAGAAAGAAGAGTAACAAAATTATTAGAACTTGTCTTGTGAAAAGAGATTGTGCAACGAGTGAGTTCCTGGTCATATTTTTTATATAAAGAATTTAAGGGTTCAACAAAGAATTTGTTCATTTGCTGAAATTAGTTCAAATTGCAAGTTCAAAATTGTATGAAATTAAATCAAAATTGAAAACTTTATTAAGTTATAGGGAAATAACAAATTTTAAACCTGTTTCTTTTTATCTAAATAACACAATATATAAAATAATAAAATTAATGGAGAAGGTACAGTTTTTCATTTTTTTTTGTTTTCGAAAATTAAAAGAGAAAAAAAATGTTTTGGGGTTAAGTTTAAAAAAAGTTGATACTATAATACATATAATTCTAGCCAGTGGAGTTGGGGAAATTTTTTTTAAGAGGAAATAACGAAATGATGCAATTTTTTTGCAGCTTATCAAACAAAATCTTATAAAGTGACACTTAACTAAAATAATATATATATATTTAATATATATATATATATATATACTATATATATATATATATACTATATATATATATATATATATATATATACTATATATATTATATATATTATATATATATATATATAATATAGTATATATATATTATATATAATATTTATATGTGATAATGGTATAATATACAGAAATAAAAAAAAAAATTTTAAAAAATATTAATATATATATATAAAATAATATTATAATATATATATATATATATATATTATATATATATATATATATATATTAATATATATACTATATTATATATATAGTATATATATATATATATAGGTCCTATTCTGTTTTAAGACTCCGTCAGTTTTGATTTTTTTTTTGTTTTGTTCTTAATATATTGCTACTATATGATTTACTAACAATGAATTTCAGTGGTAACGG
>JABUQX010134906.1:15000-17500 GCA_015478945.1 Trachelipus rathkii | reverse complement strand
TACTATATATATATATATATATATGTTGCTAAATTTTAATAATTCTCATAAATTTTTAATTTAGTAATTTGATATTCATTTTAATAATCCATAAGCCTTGAACATGAGCAAAAATATACCACCTAAAACTAGTTTGTTGTAAATTATTAGGAAAATTTTCATATTAATTTATGATCTCAACGCAATTATTATTATTATTATTATTATTATTATTATTATTATTATTATTATTATGATTATTATTATTATTATTATTATTATTATTATTATTATTATTATTATTATCATTATTATTATTATTATTATTATTAATAATAATATTATTATTATTATTATTATTATTATTATTATTATTATTATTATTATTATTATTATTATTATTATTATTATTATTATTATTATTATTATTATTATTGTTATAATTTTGTGTCTTATTCTTATCATTATTATGATTATTATTATTATTAATATATATATATATGTGTGTGTGTGTGTGTGTGTGTGTGTGTTTGTGTGTGTGTGTGTGTGTGTGTGTGTGTGTGTGTGTGTATGTGTGTGTGTGTGTGTATAATAATAATAATAATTATTGATATTATAAATGAGAATGTGTGTGTGTGAGTGTGTGTTATTATTATTATTATTATTATTGTATTATGTGTGTGTGTATTATTATTATTGTGTGTGTGTGTGTGTGTGTGTGTGTGTATTATTATTATTATTTGCATTATGACTATTATTCTTTGATGTGTGTGTATTTTTGTGTGTGTGTGTATTATTATAATTATTATTTAAAACGATGCGAATTATATATATATATATATATATATATATATATATATATATATATATATACGTAAAATTAATATAATATATATATATAACATATAACATATATAATATATATATAATAGCCAACAACAACAACAATAATAATATGTATATATATATATATACTCACTACTCATATATATACTTATATATATATATATATATATATATACATTTCTGCCCCTGGCATATGTATTATATATATATAACAACATATATATATATCTTTCTATATCTATATATATACACTCACAACATATAAATGTGCACATATATATATATATATATATATATATATATATATATATATATATATATATATCCTCTAGAGGGAAGGGTCTGGTGCCCACTGAAAATCCACCATAGTTCGGGAGTCGAAATAAAAAAATTCAGTAAATCAAGTGCTAACATTAGTAGATACACGGTTTTTGAAAAGGATAAAATAGAAGAAAATTCTATTTTTCAGACTTTACCAACAGGGTACATGAATGAATGATCCTAGCAGTAAACTCTTAAATCAGATAGTTGACTAGAGAAAGTAATTAGACTGTTCAGATTAATAAGTAGAATGAACTCTCCTCAAGGGACTAGTTATTATTTTAGAGAGTTCGGAAAAGCAGGATCTATTGTAATGGCAATATAATAAGGAGAGTAATGAGAGTAGTAGTAAGGAGAGTAGATCGATGGCATGAAAGATAGTGATTGATTGAGAGTGAAACGATTGAGAATTGGAGAGTTATAAAAACTAAAATTATTTGATTTAGCACACCTAGACGGACTGTGTGAAAGTAACCACACAGTCCACTTAGACGGACTGTGTGAAAGGAACCACACAATCCACCTAGACGGACAGCGTGAAAGGAAGCACACTATCCACCTAGACGGACTGTGTGAATGGAACCATACCAGTTATTCAAAGCGTGCTTCATTCTAGAACGAATAAGACACCTGCACAGCACAAAGCAACGGATATGATGCAAAGAAACTCTGGTGGCACCTTTTAGAATGATATTTTCAAAAGAAATAATGTGAACCTTCCAAGATTGCTCAAGAGAGGGGGAAACGAAAGAAAATAATATAAGGGGAAAGATGGAGTTGTGTGTTTTCAATGAAGATGTTACAGCTATGGGGAAGATTTTATCGAGTAGACAGATGAAGAAACTGGGCTTTTAAGGTAATGAAAATTGAAAACAGCCATGTTTTGTTTGCCCCAATATATATTTATAATAGTAATATATAATAATAATAATATTAATATTATATAATAATATATAATAATAACAAAATAATAAAAATAAAATATATATTTTTTATAAATATATTATATATATATATATATATATATATATATATATATATATATATATATATATATATATATATATATATATATATATATATATATATAATAATAACAACAATATCATGCTCTTTCATAATATATAATATAATAATAATAACCAATAATAATAATAATAATAATAATAATATATATATATATATAATAATAATATATATAATCATAATCATTAAATTTAGCAGCTATTAATATTACTAACAAAATATTTATTAATAATAATATATATAATATAGAATATGTAATAAATATAATAATAATAATAATAGGCATATATTTAACGATGTATATATAGTATATATATATATACATACT
>JABUQX010134906.1:7500-10000 GCA_015478945.1 Trachelipus rathkii | reverse complement strand
GGTTGCCTCACCACAATACACATTCATCGCCCACGAGCAGAAACTAAAATTCTTTCATTAAAATACATTTAGATATGATTGTTTGTCATCTGTACAGTAAATACCTTGCCATAGATAACCAGAAATCTCAAACATTTCAGCAGTCCCCCGACATCAAAAATAAGGACAAACCCACATCATATTTTTCAAACCCATCCCCCTCCTCCAAACACCCCCATCATAAAACACACATCAACACAAAATAGTTCAATGAGCAATCTCCGCATATACAAACACCACCAAACTACAAACACACTCCTCAAAAATATCAGCAACAGAACAATCCTTGGACGTAAAAACTCGAGTAACTCTGTTCCGACTCTGCTAGCTCTGATCACTATCCATCCCTTCAGGAATCCTTGATTAGAATATGCAATACACCCTCTTCCTACTGCAAAATTTCACTCACAAGCTTCAAATGACATAAGACATCTTCTTTGACCTGCGCTAAACGCATACATCTCATAACTTCACTGCGAACCTCTGCAACAGGAAGGACCGGGACTGGCCGGAACGGGCCTGGTCAGGTGGCAAAGTTTCTTCAGGCTGTCCGCTTTTCGAATGCAAGAAGCGGGAAGCAGCAAAGGACAGTGTATATATATATATATATATATATATATATATATATATATATATATATATATATATATATATATATATATATATATATAATATGTATATATATATATATATATATATATATATAGTATGAAATCTTACGTCAAATATTTTGAAATTAATTCATTTTTACAGCAGCATGTAATAATAACAACAACCAGCGCTAACAACCATATATATATAATAATATATATATAATATATGCTATATAATATATAATATATATAGCTATATATATATATATATATATATAACTTAATATATATATATATATATATATATATATATATATATATATATATAGTTGGTAATTTGCGGATGAGGGTAATTAGTATGTAGTAAGTAATAGGATGAGGGAGAAAGTTGAAAAATGGTAAATTACTGGTGAAATATTCAAGGTTAGAGAATAGATTTGTGATTGACTGAATATGGAAGTTGTGTGACAAAACTTTTGTTTATAGAGTTTAGTTCCGGAGTACTGGAAGACAGCAGTGAAAATACCTTTGAGTAAAGGTAAAGGTTATAAGGGAAACTATAGAAACCCTAGGGGAATAAGTTTATTGAAAGTTGTGGGAAGATATATGCTGGTGTTTTAGTTGAAAGAATGAGCCGAGCAACTGAGAGGTTTATAGTTGAAGAACAAGATGCATTGAATTAAATGAGAGATAAAGAGATGATGCTTTATTTAGATTTTAGGGATTTGCAACAGTCTTATGACAGGATTAATATTGTTAAGCTCTGTGGCAGGTGTTGATGATATATATGTTATTGCTATTAGGCTTCTGAAGGGAATTAAAGGTATGTAAGTTGCAAGTCAATAGTTTAATATTAATATTGTAGTGTGTTAGGGATCTGTAATTTCTCCGTGGCTATTGAATTTGTATATGGATAAGGTGATGAAAGAATTTAAGGTAAGGGTGGTAGGAGAGGGTGTTAGACTGATGAAAAATGGAAAAGAGTGGAAGGTGCCTATCTTATTGTATGCAGATGATTTGGTTTTGTGTGATGAATTTGAGAGAATTGGTGTAGTGATTTGGCAGGTTACGTAAAAGGAGGGTTTGAAAGTAAATAAAGATAAGAGCAAGTTGAAAGTGGTAAATTATGAGAGTCCGCGGTGTGAAATCATGCTGGATGGTTAGCAACTGGAATAAATAAGTATCTGAGTTTAAATATTTAGTCTGTGTTGTATAAAATGGGAACAGATGGTGCTAAGTGTAGTAGTAAAGCTTAGTGGTGGGAAGGTGGCCGGTGAATACAAGGGAATACAATCTTTGGTGAATACAAGGGAACTAATTCTTGAGTGAGCAAGAGTTCTGCATGGGAGTATGTTGTTACCGGTATTATTGTATTTTAGCGAAAGTATGATGTATAATAAGAATTATAGATCTAAGGCACGGTCTGGTTAGATGGTAATCTTAGGGGCATGTTAGGTGTGAAAAGAATTGATAAAATGAAGAATGAACATATTACTAAGTTTTGTGTTGTCACGATATGAGTAAATGAGAATCCATTGAAGTGGTTTGGACATTTGTAAAGGATGGATGGTAGTATATTTGTTAAGTGGTTATATAGTGGTGAGTGAAGTGGGAAGTGACCGACTGAGAGACCTTAGAAAAAATTTATTAAGTTGGTAAAAGAATGAATGAAGGAAAGGAATGTGAATTTCGTAAGGACAACCTTGCCTAATAGAGGTAAGTGGCGTGATTTTGTGAGGGGTCATTATTATGGGCCTAGTTTATGGAATTTACACGGACACTGACGAGATATCAAAATGGTGGTCTATCACGGTGTCTGATGCTCTAGAGTTGATTATGTCTTCGATGGGCTCGCACTGAAGGGTATG
>JABUQX010134905.1:25000-29406 GCA_015478945.1 Trachelipus rathkii | reverse complement strand
GTTGTACTTCGTTCAGTTGGAATTTAAGGTGATAGTTTCGCATTTATCGTGAAACGCTTTCATGTTTTCTGCCGCTAAAATATATATATATATATATATATATATATATATATATATATATATATATATATATATATATATATATATATATATATATATATATATATATATATATATATATATATATATATATATATAAATATAACTACAACTACATATATAGCAACAACTATATATATATATATATATATATATATATATATATATATATATATATATATATATATATATATATATATATATATATATATATATATATATATATATATATATATATATATATTTTTTAGTTTTTTAAATTTATTATGAAAAATTTTTTCCCTTTTTTTTGGCAGTCTGAACCTTGCAAATTATGAGGTATGATATCAAAAGATTGTATTTAAATTTTTACGCTGATTGAGCAATATTTAATAGTGACACAATGCTGTTGAAATATAGGAATACATAGCTTTTCCACACCACCCCTGAGGTAGCTATAACAGGTGCGTTTTTTTTAATGTGGTATCCCCAAGAGGCCTACTCCACAACTTATTCAATTCATTTATTTAATTTTTATTACTTATTATATGTTTATTCCTTATTTTCATAACTCTTTTTCAGCTGTTTCTTTGATATTCCTGGAAATTTTTCCCTGTGTCTTTCTATAACTTGAAGAATGTATTGCATTTCCTCCTCGTTTTTTGTTAGGTGATTATTATAGTTTTGCACTAGTGCAATAGCTCTTTCGGCATTGTCGTTGATGACATTTATTGATTTGGTAACTTCTTGTGCATTCTTATAGTCCGTTCTTTCGTTCCATTCCAATGGGTCAACCTTGAGAAAAGTGGAGTCCAAACGTAATTTATTGAAGAACAAATGACTGCATTCTGTTATAAAGTCGGCAAGTGTTTTGTTATGAAGTTGATCTTCATCCTTAAATACAAAACGTTTATCTGGCTTATCTACACTTGTTCTTCTTGGTTTATGCAGAGCTTCAACCATCTTTCGTTTCATTTCAACTGGTACTTCATCATCCATAAATGCAAGAGCTGCAAGTTCTTCTCCTAAATACCACAAGTGACGTTTGAGAGCTTTACTAGCTACTACTGATAATTCATAATCGTCACAGCATTCCAGCTCTTGAAGGTACTTCAAGTCATTTCTTGGGGCTGAAGCTGCTGATGGGGCTGAAAACCAATTGGGAACATAAAACCTTACAGCAAAGTTCGCAAATCTTGTCATTGCAGCTGCTTCTTGCTCTGTCATATTAAACTGCGACCTAAACAAGACTATTTTCAATGAATAAATGACTCGTGCCATCCATCGTGCTCGATGTAGAGCACCAGGTTTACGAAAAGAAAACCGTTTCTCAAGGTTCCCACATAAATAAACAACTGTCAGCTCCAATAGTTCTCTATAATCATCCCGTGGGTGGCTTTTCTTTAACTGCTCACTACAAAAAGCTAAGACATTTTCTGTCCATGAATCACTAATATTCACTATCTCATACTTTTCTTTATTAATTTTTTTCCAAAATTTCTGGAAACGTTTGAACAGGTCAATGTCTGGTCCTGATGAAATACAGTAACATTTGCTGAAAGCAGCAGATATGACTATTTCGTGAATATGATGTCGACATGCAAAGGCCAGAAGACTTCTTTTCAGCTTCTCTTCTATAATCCTACAAGCCCCACTTTTGGTTCCGGTATTGCTTGCTGTTGTGTCAAAACACATTCCTACTATGCTATCTTCCAAATTCCAATCTTTTAGGCACTGTACTACAACTTCTGCAACATTTGCACCGGTTCCTCTCAAAAGTTTTGGAACACCCAGCAACTTTGATTTCCCTCCACCATGTACGACGATCGCTAGACGTTCAACCTTGTCTTCTCCGGTTACATCCAACAATAACTTACCATCCCAGTGTACAGATGTCAGTAAACCACCAGGAAATGTTTGTTCAATATCCTCAACAATTGCTTTACGAACGTCAGACCTTCGCCTTCCTAAGCGCATTTGCAGTAGCTGTTACTACTAACATCGCACGTCGATCACTCATTTTCGATCTATCCAAAGCCATTGCTAAGTCAGGGGTTATGATTTTATGACGTTCCTTTGAACTCTTACATGGTTCGACTCTGGACGGTCCAGGTTGGGGTTCTTCACTGCTAGAGGAACTACCACCATCCACACTAGTACATTCTTGCAGAATACGTAATTGTTCCTCCTGCCGACGAACTTCCCTTTTAATTCTATTACTTTCTTGTTCTTCCCTTTTACGCTTTCTTTCTTGTTTTACAGTATATTTTTTATCCACATTACTCATATACCCTCGCCTACCTTTTTCTCTCTGAGCTTTAAGAAAAACTCTTATCTTCTTCATTTGATATTATTTTCCTTGCGTTTGCATGTGCGATATCAAATAAATCATTTAAGCTTTCTTTAAAGATAGTCTCTTTTTCAATTTGTATTTGACTTCTCCTTGATTTCAATTTTAAAAGTGATCTGTATTGTTCATATGTCTTTCTAATCTTGGTTAAAACATCCTGTTTGGCCTTCGTGGGTAACTTTGCTCTATCCCAGAAGTCATATATTTCAGAATATATTATATTTGAAGCCTCCTTTACTGATTTCTTATTGTGTGTCAGCCAAAACAGACGACGTAATACATCGCCAATTGATGGGGGTTTTGATCTACAGGTCATGATTTCTGATATTGGCCCAATAAGCCAACCATGTGTATCCGATCTTGTTTGACGTGATTGAGACATTCTACATAAGAAATTTAAATAATTATGACACGGCAAGCACGTAAATTTTTACACAACCAACACCTATAACGTCTACAGCACAACTGACAACCCGCTACAGTTTACTCAGCCACGCGCAACTTTCTTTGCGCATGTGTCACCATTAAATGTTATTTTTTTTACTTCAAATTTTAAATAGAGTATTTTTACGGTAAACGTCACATCTTAGAACGTTCAGAGTGATACATTTCTTAATTTTGATTTTTTGGACCACACTAATATATATATTAGGAACCGACCGGGGCCCCGGCCCCGGCCCCGGCCAACCTCGGCCATTTTTAGCGACCCCGGCCCCGGCCCCGGCCAAAAATCTGGAAAAACCGGGGTTCTCTACCGGGGTTAACTGTAAATTTACACTAAATAATAGAGGGTTAAATCAAACAAAATAAAAAAATATATTTTAATTCCATTACTCCTTTGTTATAAATTGATGCAAAATATATAAACATACCTAAATATAATAATTTTTTTTTTGGTATTTACTATGATTTCAAATTAAAATTGAGGCCAAATTATAATTTTTCCGAGTTTTTAACATAAAAATATTCGAAATTTGATATATCAAACGAATTCGGAAAAGAAAATAAATATAATTGTTAAAATATTAATGTATTTATTTATTTAAAGTAAATATCTTCAAGAAAATCAAATATTTTCCAAAATCTCTTTTTAAAAATAAATAAATATATATATAATATATATATATATATATATATATATATATATATATATATATATATATATATATATATATATATATATATATATATATATATATATATATATATATATATATATATATATTTATATATATATATATATATATATATATATATATATATATATATATAATTATATATATATATATATATATATATATATATATATATATATACTTTAGAGAGGAAGCCCTTGGATTCTTTTTAGTGTTATGCTTTACTGTCACTTCATTTTATTACTAAATGTACACAAATTAAAAACATTGTTAAAGACACTTTTTTTTAATGAAATAAATTTTAAAAAGGAAAGCTAATTTTCGTCCCGACACGCAAGACCTCTTCAGGCTAAGGGACTGGATTTCTTTCTTGATCTTCATCAGTTCAAGTGTGTTTCAGTTGGTCTGCTATTTTCTTCATGGTGTTGTTGAAATATTTTGATGTTTTCAGATATTCATTTTGCATAAAATCTATCTTAACTTCACCGGGATGCTTATTGTAGTTGTTACTATTATAATGCAAAAGGATTCCATGATTTTGCGATGGTTCGTGTGATTGATATTTCTGATCATCTTTATATTGTTGAAATTGATAGAGTGGCCTGTGTTACGCCTATGACTTGTTAAAGCTGAATTTATGCTGTCCTTGTGCAGGTCATCTGTATGTTGATTTTTTCTTCTTTGCAAATCTATGGTTTCACCTATATATGTTTTATTGCAAGTATTGCAGGGGATGTGATATATACAGCTTTGGGGGAGATTTTCTTTTCGTTTTGGGGGTTTGAGAATGTTTTTTAAGGTGATGTTATTTGATGGAATGAGGGTAATATTTTTTGGTAATA
>JABUQX010134905.1:10000-12500 GCA_015478945.1 Trachelipus rathkii | reverse complement strand
CCTGAGGGTGATGTTGAGGAGAGTGAGATTTTCTGGGACAATCTGACTGATGTTTTGGATTGGGTCAGTATAAGCTTCAGATTGATTGTGCTGGGTGACCTACATGATCAGAAAAGGGATGGTATAACAGATGGCTTTGGGGTGTTGGAAGAAAATGAGAATGGTAGTAGGGTGATTGATTTCTGTGAGGAGATATGTGTGTAAGTAATACTTTTTTTAAACACAAGAGTATTCATAAGTATACTAAAGTTAGTGTAGGTAGAGATGGTATCAAATTGAAAAGTATGATTGATTTTGTTGTGGTGAAAGAGATGCTGAATAATGTGTTGGTTGTTAAATCAGTGAGGGGTTAGGGATGGGATTATCAGATCATTACGTTGTTTTATATAAGATTAAGCTAGTGGGACCTTGGATGGAGAGAATGGCGATCGGGAAGGTACTGAGAGAATTAAGAGTAAAAATTAAATGAACAATGTAATAAGGAAAAGTATTTAAGAGCACTTGCAAATAAATCAGTTGAATATGAACAAGTTGAAACTGAACAAGTCTGGAGACGTAAATGAAGGAAGCGAAAGAGAAGTATATGGATGTGCTAAAGTAGAAGGTAAGAATGTTAACAGCGAGTGATGGAATGAAGAGGTGATGCAAGCTTTTAAAAGTAAAAAAGAAAGCGTGGTTGAATGTACTAAAAGATAACGATGAGGTCTCAAAAGAAATGTGTTTGAAATTATATAAGGAGGGGAAAATGAATACTAAAAGATGCATACGTAGGAAGAAAAGTGTGGTAAATGAACACTTTGGAAGGAGGATGAATAGGGGCTTACAAGGGAATAGGAAGCTCTTCTGGAAGGAAGCACGAAAAGTTAAGAATGAGAATAAGGGGAATCTGCTTATAATAATGAATCTGGATGGTGCTTTCGTAACTGATGAAATGGATGGGAGGAGAGCGTGGAGGGAGCGCTTTGAAAATCTGCATAACATTGACAGTAATGGAGAGGTGTTAGTGTATGTGCGTGGGGTTGATGGTACAAAAAGGAATATGTATTTTGGGGATGAGCCAATTAGTAAGGAGGAGGTAATGGCTGGAGTGTGAAAGTTGAAAAATTTTAAAGAGTATAGTGAGAAAGTTGAAAATGGTAAATCTTCTGCCATAGATGGAATTACTGGTGAAATTATCAAGAATGGAGGCGATGTGGTGATTGAATGGATTTGGAAGTTATGTGACAAAGCAGTAATAGTTCCCTTATTTAAGGGTAAGGGTGATAAGGGGAGCTGTAGGAATTATAGGGGAATAAGTTTATAGAGTGTTGTAGGGAAGATATATACTGGTATTTTGGTAGAAAGTGTGCGTCGAGTGACTGAGGGACTGATTGGTGAAGAACAAGGTGCATTTAGAAGTGGTAGAGGATGTGTGGATTAAATTTTTGCATTGAAACAAATGATTGAAAAACTGAGAGGGAAGAACAATAAATTGCACTTAGGCTTTAATATTTGCAACAGGAGTATGATAGGATTAATAGGGAAGCTCTATGGCAGGTGCTAGTGATATATGGTGTTGGTGGTGGTAGGCTTCTGAATGTAATCAAATATATGTATGATGATAGTGAAGCGTGTGTAAGAATATATGGAATTGAAAATGATTGGTTTAATATTATTATCGGAGTGAGGCTGGGATGTGTTATGTCTCCTTTGTTATTCAATTTGTATATGGATGTTGCTATGAAAGATTAGAGGTAGGGGTGGCAGGGAAAGGTGTTAGAATGATGAAGAATAGGAGTAGAAGGTATCCTACTTATTATATGTGGATAATTTGGTTTTGTGTGGCAAATCTGAAGAGAGTTTGAAAGGATTGATAGAGTGGTTTGGCAGGGTATGTAAATGGAGAGGTTTAAAAGTAAATGTAGATAAGAGTTAAGTTATGGTAGCGAGTGAGGACAGTCCGCGGTGTGAAGTTATGTTAAATGATGAGCAACTGAAACAAGTGTCTGAGTTTTAATATTTAGGATATATGTTGGATGAAAAAGGAACGGATGATGCAGAGTGTAGTAGGAAAGTTGTGAATGGTTGGAAGGTGGCTGGTACAATTAAATCCTTAGTGGATATAAAGGGACTAAGTTTTAAGTGGGCTAGGGTTTTGCATGATGGTATGTTGTTACCTGTGTTAATGTATAATAGTGAAACTATGCTCTGGAATAAGAGGAATAGATCTAAGGTGTAATGTGTTCGGATGGACAATTTTGTGGGCGCCTTAGGTGTGAGAAGAATTGATAAAAGGAGGAATAAAAGTGTTAGTTTTGTGTCAGTGTTAGTTTTTGCCATTTTCTTTTCTGTTTGAAAATTTTTCCTATTTTTTATAATAAAATAGCTCCACCTTGGTAAACTAAAATAGTGCCCAGTTGTTTTCACTGTGCCAATAAAGTATAGTACATGAATCTCAACAGCAATGTATATACAATGCCGCTGTATATTTTCGACGGCTTAAATAAACATTTTTATCTAA
>JABUQX010134905.1:0-5000 GCA_015478945.1 Trachelipus rathkii | reverse complement strand
TAAAGACACATCCCTCATCATACTTATTTCGGATGAAAGATTATTCTGTTTGGTTATAAAAAAATTACTGTGATGTTTATTGAGTGTGCCGGAGTAAACTGTGAAAGCGTTACTCAAGACAAAATATCTAGACATCGCAACGATTACAGGTAACATAAGAACAGTATTTTGAAAATCTAATTTTACAAATTGGATGGAATCTAATATTAAAAAGATGGAAGTACATTCGAATTAAAAGTTACGTGAGTACGTACGAGCAAAAGTTCCCCTCCCGGGAAAAATCATTACTTAAGATTATTTTCTAATTCAATAAGGCGCTTGATTTCTAGAGGAGTAATAGCTCGAGTATTAGAAGAGGCATAGGAGGGTCTTGGAAAGTAAAGACAAACGTGGATAAGGTGTTGGGGAGCTTGAGGGTCGAGATCTTATCTGAACCAGGTTATTTGAGGGGAGCATCTTCAGTGTAACTAGTTGGATTACGTCCATTAGATGTTGGATGCCTGAAGCGGGATGTTTCAGTTTGAATGGGTGCTTTGGCAGGGCACATATTGCGCAAAGAATTGACTCTTTTAGTCCAAAACGAAATATACAAGACAAGAACTATGATGGAAAAAGATGTGCCAAGAAGTTCCTCCTCCAATGTATGGAAGTGAATTTATTCTTGGGGAAAATAGCGTGTAAATAAGGCGTGATGTTCTTGATTTCATTGATCTAGTTTGGGTGATTCCAATGGAATTTTCTTTTAAGCGTTTTGAAACTTAGGATCAAAACAGAAGAAATGTTTAGTAAAGCAAGTGAGATAAAAGTTGAATAAAACATGATGCATGGAATAAGAAATTAAGGAGAAGCGTTTATGTCTTTTCAGATGGAATAGGGTTCTTAAACTTGAAACTTAGAAGAGATGAAAGCACATCGTAGGAATAGTAAAGACATAGTCATAGACATGCTGGATAGAATGGGTCTCACATGCCAAACAAGCCCTAGTTTTTTCTTGAAAAAGAAATCAGGTGAAGTGTCCAAAGGCGACAGTATAAGGGTTCTATTGCTTATATCTGCAATAGGGCAGTTGGAAAAGTCATTTAGGAAATTCAAGATTAAAGATAGTAACCCATAGATTTTTAGATCATCAACCTTGTGGTCAACATATTTTGTCTTCCTTTTTTTTAAGACTGCTAGTGGCCTACAAATGCTGCTACAAAGAATCGATGGGCTGATTCTTTAAGGTAATTGTATCTCCGTTAGCCGTATTTGACAAAGAAATAATTGTTTGGGTCGTTGTACATATCGCACTAGTGATATTTTAAAGGAAGGTTGGTAGGAAAAGGTATTCAGTGTTATAGGAAACGAATTTCTCTATTGAGATAAAAGGAATCAAGGTGAATTAGTTCATAGGGGCTAGTTGCAGATTGGATAGTCCTAGCCTTGTTAGAATAATGATAAGTTTTTGATTTCATTTCCAATGAGCATTGGAGCTGTTTAGTTCTCTTTTTTCATTTCTAGTCATAAAGGCAAAGAAGTGTTTCCGGAGGAAACACTTGTGAGTTGGGATTTTGTGTTTTAGCGAGTGAGTGAATTTATCACTAACCTTGTGGATTGCGTGGAATTTCTTGAACGGTTTGCTTCATTTCAAATTTATTAACGCCCTGATGACGTCTTCCAACTCAACTTGGTTTATTATCTCTGCGTGCGTAGCACCAGACTATTCTGAAACTCTTAATCAATTTCAGAATGAAAACTAGCCTGAAAGTTTTATTTAAAGTACGAGTATTCGCTCTTCAACTGATTCCTTTTAGTCCAGTAATCAATAAATTTGAGTGATAGTTTACAAAAAAACTTGATAGGTTTCAAGGAACTAGGTCTAGGGCTACGCCACATATATAATAAACCAAATTGGGTATTTTCGATAATGTTAAATAAATTTAATAACAAACCGTTTAGAACATCCAACCAAATCCAGACTCAATTAGTGATAAAAATTCCACTCCAACTCGGCTAAAACAAATTCACCAACTCAACAACTTTTTTTCTCCCATCTTCCATTTGCCTTTCGATATAGAAATGAACAACAAAGAGACTAAACTACACACGGTCATTCCTCTAGAAACAAAACTTATCAAACTTTTCTAAACACTATTCTTGGACTAATCCTCAATCTGCGAACTAGCCCCTAGAACTAAATCACCTTATATTTCCTTTTCTCAATAGAGAAAATTTCGTTTCCTATAAACTAATCCTTTCTTCGATAACCCACCTTTCCTTTAAATAAATCACAAATAGTGCGAGCATTACAACGAATCCCAAATAGTGTTTACGTAAATAACTTTGCTAAATTACGGTAATTTCGGAAGACACTGTTACCTTAAAAGAATCAGCCCATGAAATCTGTTGTAGACATTTAGGGCCCCAACTAGCAGTTTTGCCCCCGGGCCTAGTCCCTAGTGTTTGCTTTCATTTTTGATGATATTCTTGTTTACTTCTTTAATCTTGGAATTTCACTAATGACTTTTCACACTGCCTATAATGCGAGAATATAATCCACCATAGAACCCTGTTATACTGTCGTCATTATTTTTAGAACTTCACCCTGATTTCTTTTTCTCAGCAAAAAACCTAGGCTCTCTATTGTCATTGTGAGAAACCCAATATCTATCCACAGTCGTAATATGAGACATGAGTGTCTTTGACTATTCCTCACGGATTGCTCTTCATCTTTTACTTCTAAGTTTGCCTCCTGCTTTATATTCACCTTGAAAAGAACATAACCCTTTCTTCCTTAATTTTCTTATGTATGATCATTGTGATTTAATTCAAGACTTCTTTACACACGCTTGAGCTCATTACCTAACATTTCCTTCCGTTTTCCCTAGAGTTTAAAAAATCAAACCTTCAAAAGAAATTCATTAATACAAAAGATAGATCAATTAAATCCAAAAGCAACCATGCCACCCTTTTACACCGTATTTTCCCCAGAATAAAAGTTCATTTCCAAGTACATTGGTGAGGTAGGAACTTCTGGACAAGCGACTCTTTTTCATCATAGTTGCTTGTCCATTGTATATTTCGTATTGGACTAAATGTAAATTCTTTGCCAAATATGTGCCTGCCCAAAGCACCATTCAAACTGAAAGGCACCTCCGCTATCAGGCCATATCCTCAACATTTCCTATAACCTACGTATTCCAACTAGTACCTGTGAAGATTGCCTCCCTCACCAATAACCTTGGTTCAGATCAAAGATCTCGACCCAGCTCCCCAACTCCTATTCCCAACGTTTGTCTTTACTTCCAAGACCTCCTATGCCTTTTCCTAACTCTTAGCTATTACTTCCTCTGAGAATCAAGCGACTTAATTTCGAATAGAAAATCATTCTTAATAAATGATTTTACCCGGGAGGGAGGCCGTGTGTGTACGTACGTATAGTACTTTTAATTCGAAATGATAGTATTGCGCATCTTTATATAATTAGATTCATACAATTGTAAATTAGATTTCACCCAAATACGTTAACTTTAATACGTATTCTTGGTGAAATCAAAATAGGCGAATCGAAATAGAATCGCATTTATAAGAAACAAAGGCTATTCCCGTCTTTCTATTGCTCGTAAAGACGACGGCGAGGAGTAAGAACTTCCTGATATAGATTTGTTTGCTGCAATTTGGAGGGTTGACTCATTGCAATCCTGAGCGAAGGGGACCGTCTCAGTCGCTTCTTGCTCTGGTAAACCTGGTAGAGTTTGAAAGTGAAACAACCAGCTTTGCGTTGATAATATAGTTCTTTTCACCTCTCTTACATGTCATTAATATATGTATAATATATAGTATATATATTTATATATAAACTATATCCTCTTATATTATATATAATAGTTATATTATATTTATATATAATGTTTTATAAATGTATGTATCAAATATTTCCTTGTTGTGCTTGATCCAGTTTACCTGGCTGGAAATTAATAAAATATATGGTGAATCAGATATCGACCCCCACTCACCAATATATATATAGTATACTTATAATATAATTAGTGATAATAAGTAATATATATATATATATATATATAGTATAGAATAATTTAAATTAATAATGTAATAAATTTATTGATAATAATATAATAAAATATTTATATAGTAATATGTAACGAAACTTATTATTATATATTTTTATATATTCATAGTTATATCAATATATATATATATACATAATTAAAAGAATGTATTGTTTGTTAATAATTCAAAACTTTATATTGCGTTATGCTTAAAATTAATTTTACAGAGCGATAAACATTTTATATTTAAATAAAAGAGTCAGCTCCATAATCAAAGACTTTCTCTAACCAACCGTTTATCTATATTAATTAAGCTAAATTTAAAACAAACGGACTATAGATAAAAAGGTGAACTTATTTCTTTTCCGAGATGTTATCATTAATATGTATGTTTCTAATTAACCATTTATGTAATTATTAAATGATAACATATGAAGAATATGAAATGTATGATTCTCTTAGTATAATTAGGAATAAGCCATCAGTTAAAATATATTCTAAGTATTAGTGTTTATATTCTGAGTAGTGTTAATAGTTAATTAAATACCTTCAATTAATTTCAGCAATGATATTTTATTGTGTACTTTTCTTATCAAAAGTTCGTAAGTCGTGCTCCAAGTTTAATGGATTCCTTGTTTTGTTTTTTTTGTCTGTAAAAAGTCCCACATTGGGCAAAAATAAAGCAATTGTCCGAAGTCTTGCTTCATTGCCCTTCGCGACGAAGGTGGTCATTCAAGAGGAAACGACCACTACATTTGGCTTCTCTTGCTTCGGATTATGAACCGTGCTTTTGGAACGCACGATCAGATGATGATGTCCGTGCCCTGTGCCGTCGCTATTTACTCACTAAAACACCTCGAAGGGTCAAGAAGCGTTTGGAAACGCAGAAGTAAGGAGGACAGATATAATAAGATAAAATTCTGATTAAATCTACTCTAAAAATAACTTATA
>JABUQX010134903.1:15000-24646 GCA_015478945.1 Trachelipus rathkii | reverse complement strand
ATTAGTTTTGGAAACCTGTTTTAATAAAAAAATTTAACTTCAAAAGTTACCGCTTTTTTCTTTAATTTCACATTACAAATTGAGAACTCTTAAAAGTACGAATTTTTCTAAATTCAACATTTGAAATTATTTTTAATTCTTAAAATTGGAGTTTTTAACGGTATTTTCAGCATTGAAAAAAATAAATGCTGTTTTTATGTGGAAATGCAATTTTTAAAAAAGACAGAGAAGCGAATTATTAATAGTTTTAGGTGTCTTAATCTGACGTTTTTAATGAAATTTCAATATTTGTTTTTATATACCAAATATTCATTAGTTGTGAAAACCTGTTTAAATAAAAAATTTTTAACTTTCTAAAATTACGCTTTTTCTTAAATTTCACATACAATTTAGAACTCTTAAAAGTTACGATTTTCCTTAAATTGCAACTTTGAAATTTATTTGCGTAAATTCTATAAATGAACGTTTTTTACGGGATTTTCAGCATTTGAAAAAATAATGTGTTTCATTGAAATGCAATTTCAAAAAAGCAGAAAAGTGAATTTATTAATAGTTTTAGGTGTCTTAAATTGACGTTTTTTAATGAAATTTCAATATTTGTTTTTATATACCAAATATTTCATTAGTTGTGAAAACCTGTTTTAATAAAAAATTTTAACTTCTAAAATTACGCTTTTTCTTAAATTTTCACATTACAAATTTAGAACTCTAAAAGTACGATTTTTCCTAAATTTCAACATTTGAAATTATTTGGTAAATCTTAAAATTGAGTTTTTAACGGTATTTTCAGCATTTGAAAAAATAATGTGTTGCATTGAAATGCAATTTCAAAAAGCAGAAAAGAGAATTTATTAATAGTTTTAGGTGTCTTAAATTGACGTTTTTTAATGAAATTTCAATATTTGTTTTTATATACCAAATATTTCATTAGTTGTGAAAACCTGTTTTAATAAAAATTTTAACTTCTAAAATTACGCTTTTTCTTAAATTTTCACATTACAAATTTAGAACTCTTAAAAGTACGATTTTTCCTAAATTTCAACATTTGAAATTATTTGTTAAATCTTAAAATTGAGTTTTTAACGGTATTTTCAGCATTTGAAAAAATAATGTGTTTCATTGAAATGCAATTTCAAAAAGCAGAAAAGTAAATTTATTAATAGTTTTAGGTGTCTTAAATTGACGTTTTTTAATGAAATTTCAATATTTGTTTTTATATACCAAATATTTCATTAGTTGTGAAAACCTGTTTTAATAAAAAAATTTTTTAACTTCTAAAATTACGCTTTTTCTTAAATTTTCACATTACAAATTTAGAACTCTTAAAAGTACGATTTTTCCTAAATTTCAACATTTGAAATTATTTGGTAAATCTTAAAATTGAGTTTTTAACGGTATTTTCAGCATTTGAAAAAATAATGTGTTTCATTGAAATGCTATTTCAAAAAGCAGAAAAGGAATTTATTAATAGTTTTAGGTGTCTTAAATTGACGTTTTTTATTGAAATTTCAATATTTGTTTTTATATACCAAATATTTCATTAGTTGTGAAAACCTGTTTTAATAAAAAATTTTAACTTCTAAAATTACGCTTTTTCTTAAATTTTCACATTACAAATTTAGAACTCTTAAAAGTACGATTTTTCCTAAATTTCAACATTTGAAATTATTTGGTAATTCTTAAAAATTGAGTTTTTAACGGTATTTTCAGCATTAAAAAAAATAATGTGTTTTATTGAAATGCAATTTCAAAAAGCAGAAAAGCGAATTTATTAATAGTTTTAGGTGTCTTAAATTGACGATTTTTAATGAAATTTCAATATTTGTTTTTATATACCAAATATTTCATTAGTTGTGAAAACCTGTTTTAATAAAAAATTTAACTTCTAAAATTACGCTTTTTCTTAAATTTTCACATTACAAATTTAGAACTCTTAAAAGTACGATTTTTCCTAAATTTCAACATTTGAAATTATTTGGTAAATCTTAAAATTGAGTTTTTAACGGTATTTTCAGCATTTGAAAAAATAATGTGTTTCATTGAAATGCAATTTCAAAAAGCAGAAAAGCGAATTTATTAATAGTTTTAGGTGTCTTAAATTGACGTTTTTTAATGAAATTTCAATATTTGTTTTTATATTCCAAATATTTCATTAGTTGTGAAAACTTGTTTTAATAAAAAATTTTAACTTCTAAAATTACGCTTTTTCTTAAATTTTCACATTACAAATTTAGAACTCTTAAAAGTACGATTTTTCCTAAATTTCAACATTTGAAATTATTTGGTAATTCTTAAAATTGAGTTTTTAACGGGATTTTCAGCATTTGAAAAAATAATGTGTTTCATTGAAATGCAATTTCAAAAAGCAGAAAAGTGAATTTATTAATAGTTTTAGGTGTCTTAAATTGACGTTTTTTAATGAAATTTCAATATTTGTTTTTTTATACCAAATATTTCATTAGTTGTGAAGACCTGTTTTAATAAAAAAATTTAAATTCTAAAATTACGCTTTTTCTTAAATTTTCACATTACAAAATTATTAGGAACTCTTAAAAGTACGATTTTTCCTAAATTTCAACATTTGAAATTATTTGGTAAATCTTAAAATTGAGTTTTTAACGGTATTTTCAGCATTTGAAAAAAATAATGTGTTTCATTGAAATGCAATTTCAAAAAGCAGAAAAGAGAATTTATCAATTGTTTTAGGTGTCTTAAATTGACGTTTTTTAATGAAATTTCAATATTTGTTTTTATATACCAAATATTTCATTAGTTGTGAAAACCTGTTTTAATAAAAAAATTTAACTTCTTAAATTGTTAATTCTTAAATTTTCACAATTACAAATTTAGAACTCTTAAAACGTTACGAATTTTCCTATATTTCTACTTTTTGTAATTATTTGTTAAATCTTTAAATCTTAAAATTTAGTTTTAACGGTATTTTCAGCATTTAAAAAAATAATGTGTTTCATTGAAATGCAATTTCAAAAAGCAGAAAAGAGAATTTATTAATTGTTTTAGGTGTCTTAAATTGACGTTTTGTAATGAAATTTCAATATTTGTTTTTATATACCAAATATTTCATTAGTTGTGAAAACCTGTTTTAATAAAAAATTTTAACTTCTAAAATTACGCTTTTTCTTAAATTTTCACATTACAAATTTAGAACTCTTAAAAGTACGATTTTTCCTAAATTTCAACATTTGAAATTATTTGGCAATTCTTAAAATTGAGTTTTTAACGGGATTTTCAGCATTTGAAAAAATAATGTGTTTCATTGAAATGCAATTTCAAAAAGCAGAAAAGAGAATTTATTAATTGTTTTAGGTGTCTTTAATTGACGTTTTTTTTAATGAAATTTCAATATTTGTTTTTATATACCAAATATTTCATTAGTTGTGAAAACCTGTTTTAATAAAAAATTTTAACTTTCTAAAATTACGCTTTTTCTTAAATTTTTCATATTACAAAATTTTAAAACTTTTAAAAGTACGATTTTTTCTAAATTTTTAAAATTTTAAAATTTTTTTAAAATTTTTAAAATTTATTTTTTAAGGGATTTTCAGCTTCTAAAATTACGCTTATTTGTTTCATTGAAATGCAATTTCAAAAGCAGAAAAGCGAATTTATTAATAGTTTTAGGTGTCTTAAATTGACGTTTTTTAATGAAATTTCAATATTTGTTTTTATATACCAAATATTTCATTAGTTGTTAAAACCTGTTTTAATAAAAAATTTTAACTTCTAAAATTACGCTTTTTCTTAAATTTTCACATTACAAATTTAGAACTCTTAAAAGTACGATTTTTGCTAAATTTCAACATTTGAAATTATTTGGTAAATCTTAAAATAGAGTTTTTAACGGTATTTTCAGCATTTGAAAAAATAATGTGTTTCATTGAAATGCAATTTCAAAAAGCAGAAAAGAGAATTTATTAATTGTTTTAGGTGTCTTAAATTGACGTTTTTTAATGAAATTTCAATATTTGTTTTTATATACCAAATATTTCATTAGTTGTGAAAACCTGTTTTAATAAAAAAATTTAACTTCTAAAATTACGCTTTTTCTTAAATTTTCACATTACAAATTTAGAACTCTTAAAAGTACGATTTTTCCTAAATTTCAACATTTGAAATTATTTGGTAAATATTAAAATTGAGTTTTTAACGGTATTTTCAGCATTTGAAAAAATAATGTGTTTCATTGAAATGCAATTTCAAAAAGCAGAAAAGAGAATTATTAATTGTTTAGGTGTCTTAAATTGACGTTTTAATGAAATTTCAATATTGTTTTCATATACCAAATATTTCATTAGTTGTGAAAACCGGTTTTAATAAAAAAATTTAACTTCTAAAATTACGCTTTTTCTTAAGTTTTCACATTACAAATTTAGAACTCTTAAAAGTACGATTTTTCCTAAATTTCAACATTTGAAAGTTATTTGGTAAATTCTTAAAATTTGAGTTTTTAACGGTATCTTTCAGCATTTGAAAAAAATAATGTGTTGCATTGCAAATGCAATTTCAAAAAAGCAGAAAAGGAGAATTTATTAATAGTTTTAGGTGTCTTAAAATTGACGTTTTTTAATGAAATTTTTAATTTACTCGTTTTTATATACCAAATATTCTTAGTTGTGAAAACCTGTTTTAATAAAAATTTTAACTTCTAAAATTACGCTTTTGCTTAAATTTTCACATTACAAATTTAGAACTCTTAAAAGTACGATTTTTCCTAAATTTCAACATTTGAAATTATTTGGTAAATCTTAAAATTGAGTTTTTAACGGTATTTTCAGCATTTGAAATGCAATTTCAAAAAGCAGAATATACCAAATATTAATAGTTTTAGGTGTCTTAAATTGACGTTTTTTTTAATGAAATTTCAATATTTGTTTTTATATACCAAATATTTCATTAGTTGTGAAAACCTGTTTTAATAAAAAATTTTAACTTCTAAAATTACGCTTTTTCTTAAATTTTCACATTACAAATTTAGAACTTCGTACGTACGAGGTTTGGGAATTTTTTACATTTTTGAAATTATTTGGTTAAATCTTAAAATTGAGTGTTTTTAACGCGTATTTTCAGCATTTTGAAAAAAAATGTGTGATTCATTGAAATGCTATTTTCAAAAAGCCAGAAAAAGTGAATTTATTAATAGTTTTTAGGTGTCTAAATTGACGTTTGTTTAATGAAATTCAATATTGTTTTTATATACCAAATATTCATTAGTTGTGAAACCTGTTTTAATAAAAAATTTAACTTCTAAAATTACGCTTTTTCTTAAATTTTCACATTACAAATTTAGAACTCTTAAAAGTACGATTTTTCCTAAATTTCAACATTTGAAATTATTTGGTAATTCTTAAAATTGAGTTTTTAACGGTATTTTCAGCATTTGAAAAAATAATGTGTTTTATTGAAATGCAATTTCAAAAAGCAGAGAAGCGAATTTATTAATATTTAAGAGTTCTTAAATTGACGTTTTTTAATGAAAATTTCAATGTGCTTTTTTATATCTCAAATCTTTTAAGTTCGTGAAAGCCTTTTTTAATAAAAAAAAAATTTAACTTCTTAAAATTTACCCGCCTCTTTTATTTAAATTTTCACATTACAAATTGAGAACTCTTAAAAGTACCGCACTAAATTTCAATTTTTGAAATTATTTGGTAATTCTTAAAATTGAGTTTAACGGTATTTTCAGCATTTGAAAAAATAATGTGTTTCATTGAAATGCAATTTCAAAAAGCAGAAAAGCGAATTTATTAATAGTTTTAGGTGTCTTAAATTGACGTTTTTTAATGAAATTTCAATATTTGTTTTTATATTCCAAATATTTCATTAGTTGTGAAAACCTGTTTTAATAAAAAATTTTAACTTCTAAAATTACGCTTTTTCTTAAATTTTCACATTACAAATTTAGAACTCTTAAAAGTACGATTTTTCCTAAGTTTCAACATTTGAAATTATTTGGTAAATCTTAAAATTGAGTTTTTAACGGTATTTTCAGCATTTGAAAAAATAATGTGTTGCATTGAAATGCAATTTCAAAAAGCAGAAAAGAGAATTTATTAATTGTTTTAGGTGTCTTAAATTGACGTTTTTTAATGAAATTTCAATATTTGTTTTTATATACCAAATATTTCATTAGTTGTGAAAAATTGTTAAATCTTAAAATTGAGTTTTTAACGGTTTTTTCAGATTTTCACATTACAAATTTAGAACTCTTAAAAAGTACGATTTTTCCTAAATTTCAACATTTGAAATTATTTGGTAAATCTTAAAATTGAGTTTTTAACGGTATTTTCAGCATTTGAAAAAAATAATGTGTTTCATTGAAATGCAATTTCAAAAAAGCAGAAAGAGAATTTATTAATTGTTTTAGTGTCTAAATTGACGTTTTTTAATGAAATTTCAATATTGTTTTTTATATACCAAATATTCATTAGTTGTGCCTCCGCTAATAATTATATATATATATATATATATTTATTATATATTATATATATATATAATATATATATAATATTAATTAATTTATTAATATATATAGAGTTATTTGTATATGTATATAATATCTAATATAATATATATTATATATATTATATAACTATATATATATATATATTTATATAAATGTATATATATATATATATATATATATATATATATATATATATATATATATATATATATATATATATATATATATATATATATATTATATATATTAATATAAATAAAATACATATATAAAATAATAATAATATATATAAATATATATATAATATATATATATATTTATATTATATAATATATATATATAATATATATAATATATATATAATATATATTATATATAGATATATATTATATATATATATATATATATATATATATATATATATATATTATATTATATATATATATATATATATATATATATATATATATATATATATATATACAATTTCCAGGTGACAGGGTAAGAAAACCTTTTATTAACAATGATTTTATTGAAACATAATACTTTATTTAACACAAACAGATAATTTAATAAGACATAATCGGTAGCGTAGTACTTCAGGTAAGATTTTATGCACAAAATGTGACACGTGGCCTTAAATGAGCGGACAAGATGGTGACTTCGGAGTTAGCGTGAACAAGTTCGACACACAGGTCCAACAATAACTCTTGAGCTAAAATCTAAGGGCTAAATTAGAAAAATAAAGTACGGTAAAGACTTAATTCGTTAATATATGGGAGGAAACCTAACACCAGGCACCCACTGAGTGTATAGGATTTGAGACTTAATGAGTGAGCAACCAGTACCACTGAGTTCGGGAAGGCAGAAGACCTGATAGCCGAAGCTATCTTATGGGCTCTCCACCAGCTCCACTGAGTGAGTAGGGGTTGAACTCCAACACCACTGAGGTCCTGGAATCCTTAACGGTTGGGAAAACCAGTACCACTGAGTTCGGGGGAAGGCAGAAGGCCTGATAGCCGAGACTATCTATTGGGACCTCTCACCAGCACCACTGAGTGAGTAAGGTTGGAACTCAGACCCACTGAGAGTCCTTGGACTCCTAATGAGTTGGGAACCAGCAACCACTGCGTCCGGGGGAAAGCAGAAGGCCTGATAGCCGAAACTACTATTGGGACCTCTCACCAGCACCACTGAGTGAGTAGGGGTTGAATCCAGATCCACTGAGAGTCCTGGAACTCCTAACGAGTTGGGAACCAGTACCACTGAGTTCGGGGAAGGCAGAAGGCCTGATAGCCGAGACTATCTATTGGGACCTCTCACCAGCACCACTGAGTGAGTAGGGGTTGAACTCCAGACACCACTGAGAGTCCTAGTTAAGGTTCGGCTGAGAGACAAATGTCGCTCTAAGGTAGCTTGGCTACAGTTGCCTTTGTGAGAGAGCTTTGCTTTCTGAAATCCTCAAATCTCGTGCCTATTATATTCCTCAGTTTAAACAAGTAAATTATTAACTACAATGAAACGATTTTAGAATACCTTTCATATATTAAGAGAATTAATTTTATTAAATAAGTCAAATATTCTTCTGAAAATAAAGGGTAACTAAATTATATTTAATAGCTAAGAAAATGTATTTATTTACAACTAAGAAACGTTTAATAACCGCCTAATATTTTTTATCTATATTCGTAGAAACAACTGAAAATGCTAAATACTATACTTAAACCAAAACTAAACTAAGAATATCAAACCTGCTTGATGACCGTCACAACGCTTTTGTTGACCGTCACAATCCTAAATATTCATAGAAAACAATAAAAGCTTTAAACTTAAATAGGCTTATTTAATTATATTGTAACGACAATTTTGCGTTAAGATAAAGAACAGTAGATATAGTCATATTATTAAGTTGTCATAATCATTTATTGTCTAATTCTTAATTAAGGAGAGAGTGAATATTGGATACGGTGACGTTTGCTGATAGAGATGTAGTGATCAAAATCGTAATATTGCGGAGCTCAAAAAGATTTAAATGTATTCTTTTGTATATACATTTAATATTTCAAATAAAATCACTGTTCTTTTATAGTTAAAAATAAGATAAGTAGATTTCCATAAATAAATAGATTATTATATTCTAGATCTAATATTGCCACACTCTCTTAAACGAACTTTTATATACACATTTACGAAATATTTGAGTTAAATCAATTTTATCGGTAAGCGTCCTTTCTTTATGAATTTTTGGGTCACTTTTATATTTGATAAATATTTAGAAGCGATATAATTCTTAGTTTCTTTGTGATTTTTATGGGTAACGTTTATAATTTTACTAACCTAAAAGTTGAAATAAAAAAAAGTTTACATTACCCTCTCTTTAAAATTTCAGCTTTTTAGGGAAGGAGAATTAAAACATTTCATAGACTTTTCTTTTCCTTGTAAAACAAAAAACATAGACGTTTCCGTATCATTTGATAGTATTATGGAAGGATTGAGTGAAATAGCTCATGGCGAACTTTCCGAACCCATTTCGCCCATTCATGATGAAGAAAACGTAGAAGTAGAACAAGGTTATAAATTTGAGATGATACCTTCCTCTTCTCTAAATTGCTCGTCTTCTTGCTCTTCTATTCCTTCTCTGTATCCTTCACCTTCTTCTTCTTACCTCTCCCCCTATGTTCCTCAAAGAACGTCTACTCCAGGGTCTACTCCTCCTTACTCTCCAACTAAAATTTCTAACTCTTCTCTTTCTTCCTCTCTGTCTGAATTTGAATTTATGTAGTAGCAATGGATTGGATCTCTTTGTTTTTTTTTTTGTTTTACAAGGTAAATATTTATGAAGTGAGTTAATTTTCCTTCCCTAAAAGGCTGAAATCTTAAAGAGAGGGTAATGTAAACTTTTTTTTTATTTCAACTTTTAGGTTAGTAAAATTATAAACGTTACCCATAAAATCACAAAGAAACTAAGAATTATATCGCTTCTAAATATTTATCAAAATTGAAAAGGATTACCATGATGCAAAGAGAGAAGAGATAAGAGAAATTATGATTAAGGGGTTGTAATTTGAGGATGCTTTTCATAGTATAATTGTTCGATCTTTCGTTTAAGAGGTGTGCAAGGTGTAACGTTAAATAAAAATAGATCGTATTATTTGAATACTT
>JABUQX010134903.1:0-10000 GCA_015478945.1 Trachelipus rathkii | reverse complement strand
GGACATCCCGCTGGAATATTGAAAATGTTCTTGGAAGATCCCGTGATGTTCTAATTATGTTCCAAGAATGTGATAAGAACATAAAAGATCTGTTTATTTAACACTCAGAACATTCTGTGAACACCCCTCCTGAATTTTATGAATGTTTCTAGAATATTCGCAATGTTCATGGAATATTTTGATACATGGTCCCTGCTTAAAATTTCATTTATTTGATGTTGTTGTGCTGCCTAAGTATTCTGTGGATCACTAGGATTAACAATAATAATACACCTGGATTTTTCGTGTTGTTGAATAGAAAATAGAATTATATTCTTTAACAGTTTCCTCATATAAAGCATTAGATAACGGATCCTTTGAACAGCTCTCATCTTCAGAGTCACTTTCTTGGTTCGTTACCTCTTCAAAGTCGGAAAGAATTTCAAACCCCAGACACTCCCATTATAAAAGAAATGCACACTCATTAACCCTAAAAAACGATCTCCGCATCTCCAAATAACACCATACTCCAGGTACGTCAGCCAGGAATATCCCTTAAGAGAACAAACTTTGGACCGACAAACCAGAGTAAAAATGTCCCGTATACGCTCTCTTGGCCCAATCCCTTCCTTCTGGAATATAAATAAAAAAATAATAATGTTTCCTCCCCCTACTGTCATAGATGTCTTTCCCTCGGAAATGACGACACAAAACATCTCTTGCTAGAATTCTCGGACCTGAATAGCATTAGAAATAGTTTTGATACAATCTTTCTAATGGATCTCTGGGTTTAGCCTGCTGTGTTGACACAATATATCGAGATCGCCCGTTTCTCGTTGGAGAGGAGCGAGGGGTGACGAATATATATATGCATATATATAGTATATATATATATATATATATATATATATATATATATATATATATATATATATATATATATATATATATATATATATATATATATATATATATATATATATGTTATTTATTTATATATTTATATATATATATATATATATATATATATATATATATATATATATATATATATATTATATAGCATATAAGAGAGTTGTAATATATATATATATGTTGCTATATATATGGCTAGTATTAGTTATTTATATATATATTTATATATATATATATATATATATATATAAGAAGAATAGTAGAAGAAGAAGAGTATATATATATATATATATATATATATATATATATATATATATATATATATATATATATATATATATATATATATATATATAAATGTATGTGTGTATAGGTGTGTGTGTGTGTGCTTGGTTAGAAAAAGAGATATCCAGATCGAGTTGAGTTGCTAATTTATTTGTCAGGCACCCACATTATATATATATATATATATATATATATATATATATATATATATATATATATATATATATATTATATATATATATATATAAGGTTATTATATATATATATATGAAAGAGCATCTATATATATATACATGTCACATTTTGTGCATAAAATCTTACCTGAAGTACTACGCTACCGATTATGTCTTATTAAATTATCTGTTTGTGTTAAATAAAGTATTATGTTTCAATAAAATCATTGTTAATAAAAGGTTTTCTTACCCTGTCACCTGGAAATTGTCTTGTCTTAATATTAATAATTTACAATTTGGTGGAAGTCTCGGTGGGACCATCGCACAAAAGACAATTTCACAGTATTAGCTTTGCTATACAGGCGACAGGTTGTTATTAATAAAGTTCAATAGTAAAAATAACTTTTAATAGTAAAATAACGTTAGTAATAAAAATCATTAGTAAAATTGACCTTTAATAATAGAAGTAACGTTGTTAATAAATTTTATTAATAAAATTAACGATAATAATAAAATTCAACAGTAAAATTAACTCTTTATTAAGAAAAGTAACGTTAATAATAAATTTCAATAGTAAAAGTAACGTTAATAATAAAGATCAGTAGTAAAATCTAGCATTCATTAATAAATTTATCGTTAATAAACTCATTTATAGTTAAACATGGCTAACGAAGAAAATCACCTACCTTTTTCTAGTATTCTAGGAAAACTAAAACCATTCGATGGCAAAACCAGTTTTAAGAGTTTCCTAAACCAATTTAACACAAGATCAAAACTAGAAAATTGGAGTGATGAAAACAAAGTTAACATAATGAAATGTTTATGTACTGAATATTCTCAAACGTATCTAAACTCACATCCCGAAATAGACGAATTAGATTTTGATGAATTAGTATCTTTTCTTGAAAAAAGATTTAAGAATGTAATATCTAAACAAGAAGCATATAATCAGTTTACAAATATAAAGCAAGGTAATTTAAATATAAAAGATTACGCTAATAAGATCGACGAGATAAGTCAAGATGTTATGGATATTCTAACAGAGTTTAATGATATAGATAGTAGAGACCAATTCTTAATTTCTATTTTTACTAATGGATTAAACTATGAAATTAAAAAACTTATAGGTATTCAAGAATTCTCTTCATATAGTAATTGTGTTCAATCAGCTTTAAAGGCTGAGAAAATATCCCCTAAAAGAACAATAAATAATTTTCATAACCCACCTAACAGATCGTATAATCAAAATAACTTTCAAATTAGACCTTATAATCCACCTAATTTTCAAAATAGACCAATTAGCGTAAATAACATACAAAATAGTAGATTACCATATCCACAAATAATATGCTATCATTGTAATGAACCAGGCCATAAGAAATATAATTGTCCAAGGCTTAACCAAAGATATAGAGGAAATTCAAATTTCTCAAAAAACTAATGAAAAGATCCATTTTAGGCCAAAATGATAATCCAATAATAAATGTAAAAATTAATAACACCAAAATGGCCGCCTTTTTAGACTCTGGGTCAATAATTTCTTTGGTAAATTATCAATCTTTAACTAAATTACTTGAAATGGATCTTTATGAACTAAATAAATCTAAAAGAATTAAAAAATCAAATTTAAAATTAACAGGTGTCTCTGGCGAAATACTAAATATATTAGGAAAAATTTCCTTAACCTTGAAGATAGGAAAAGTAAATTTAACCCATGAAATATATATAATAACAAATTCTCAATTTTCCGGAGATATATTAATAGGTAGGGATATTCTTAAGAGATTAGGAAAAGTAACATTTGATTTTAATGAAGAAAATATATATGTTAATAAGACTAAGATACCCATAAATAATCTTATAAATAGTCATTCATTCTGTTATAATATAATTAAAAATGAAACTCCCTATGATAAAATAACTACTGAATTTAAAGTTAGACTACCTCCTAGATCATTTATTAAAACGTATGGCAAAGTAAATGAATATTGGAAAAATAAAGAAATAGTTATAGAACCTAATTGTGAAATGGAAGGGATAAGAGTAGGAAATACTTTAGCTTATGTAAATGATGATCTTCAAACACCTTTCACTGTAGCTAACTATTTAGATCATGAAGTAGTTTTAAATAAAAAGGAATTAATAGGAGATATATATCCAGTTGAAGAGCATGAAATCAATATACCGGATTTAATTAATAAAGAAAAGACCTTTGATTTAACTAATTTAAACTTAGATAACCTCGAAACCGCCCAACAAATGAAGATAATAGAAATACTTAACAAAAATAAAGATGCTTTTGCTCAAACTTCGGATGATATTGGTCTTTGTAAACTTTTAAAACATAAAATAGATACTGAAGATTCCAAACCAATTCATACTCCCTAATATAGACTTCCGTATACCACAAAAGAAATAATGCAAGAACATGTCGACAAAATGCTTAAACTAGGATTGATAGAGAAATCAAATAGTCCTTGGTGCAGTCCAGTAATTCTAATTAAAAAATCAGATGGGACAAATAGATTTGGGTTCGATGCTCGTTCATTAAATAAAGTAACAAAGACAGAAGTTATGGCTATGCCGAAAATAGACGAAATTTTAACGTCATTTAACGGATCAAAATACTTTACAGTTTTAGATAATTTAAAAGGATTTAATCAGATTGAAATAGAGCAAGAAGATAGATACAAAACTAGTTTTATGGGTCCTGATAACAATAGTTATCAACACATAAGAATGTGTTATGGCTTAGTAGGAGCACCTTCCACCTGGTGTCGCACTCTATCTATTTTGTTTTCAGAAGTATTAGGAAAGTTTTGTCATATATATATGGATGATCTGATTTTATATAGTTCCACATTTGAAAAACACGTAGAACAATTAGAAGAAATATTAAAAATTTATCAAAAGTCAGGACTAAAACTCTCGTTAAAAAAGTGCAAATTCGCCCAACATTCTGTTAAATATCTAGGTCACATCATTTCACAGAAGGGAATACAGATAGATCCTATGAAAAATCAAGGAATAGTAGATTTTGAAACTCCGAGGAATGTTAAAGCTGTTAGAAGGGTCATAGGAATGGCATCTTATTTCAGACGTTTCATAAAAGACTTTTCAAAAATTTGCGCCCCCCTAACTAATTTAACAAAGAAATACTCTAAATTTATTTGGACGGATGTGGAAGATGAGGCTTTTCTAAAACTAAAAGAATTACTTACAACTTCACCTATATTGATACATCCGGACTTTAATAAACATTTTAAAATCCATACAGATGCATCTGGAAGTGCTATTGGAGCAGTAATCACTCAAGAAATAGAAGGAATAGATAGACCAATAGCTTATTATTCTAGGAAGTTATCTGCTCAAGAACAAAATTATAGTACCACGGAGCGAGAAGCTTTAGCCTTAGTCAATTCTATTAAGCATTTTGATTAATATTTGTACGGACATAAATTTACAGCTGTAGTAGACCACCAAGCTCTAAGATATTTATTTAAATTTAAACCTGTAACTCCTAGAATCGCTAGATGGGCTCTTTTGCCTACTGAATTCAACTTTGATATACAATTTAAGGCTGGAAAAGAACACGTCATACCCGATGCAATTAGTAGAAGTGTACAAAATATAAATAACATAAATATCCAAGAAGATCATTTTCGAAAATTGAATCCTGAAGAAATTAGGAAAGAACAGCTAAAGGATTTGAGATGGAGAAAGATAATCAATTATTTTGAGCAAAATAATATAGAAAGAATTGATCGCGATATTGATCTTAGTAAATTCACAATAATAAATGGTTGTTTATATTTTATTAGAACAGAAATAAATAATAGACCTTATCTAGAAACTCTTATAATCCCAGAAAATTTAATAAAGGATGCCCTTTATATAGTTCATGATTCAGAATTAAATTTCCATTCGGGATTTTTAAAAACACTTAAAAGAGCTGAAAGCCTATTCTATTGGCCTAATATGTCTCAAGATATTAAAAATTATGTTGGAAATTGTTTAACCTGTCAAAAACTTTCCCCGTATAAAAATATTAAAGCTCCCCTTCAAAATTATCAAACTATGACTTCCCCAGGGAAATGGTTGGGTATCGATATTATGGGTCCTTTACCTGTTTCTGACAATGGCAATAAGTATGTTTTTTCAATAATAGATCACTTTTCGAGATTCATTCAAACATACTCCATACCTAACATAACAAAAGAATCCATAGTAAATTGTTTAATAGACTATGTTAATAAATTTTCAGCCCCACTTCATATTACAGCAGACAATGGAACTCAGTTTCATTCAAAATTATTTAAAGAAGTTTGTGAATTTTATAAAATTAAAGTCCATCATACTACTACCTTCCATGCACAATCTAATCCTTACATTGAAAGAAGTAACAGAAGCATTAAATTTGCTTTAGCTTCTGCTTTAAATAATAGTTGTTTAAATAATTGGGATAATTATCTCCCATTTGTAACTTTAGCTCTTAACACCTCTTATCATTCAAGTATAAATGAAATTCCCTTTTTCTTATTTTTTGGAAGAGACGCAACTTTACCATTGTCAGAAATAATATCTCTAGCCAAAGATTATGATTATAATGGTAGAAGTTTTAAACAAGACCTCTTTATAAAAACAAATGAAGCATATAAACAAGCCTATATCAGCCACAAAAAGGGACAAGATAAACGAAAGAAGTATTATAAATCTAAAAATTTTAAAGAATTCAATATAGGAGATTTAGTACTCTTAAAGGATAATTATAGAGTTGGTAAAGGGAGTAAATTAAAACTTAGATGGTTAGGACCATATAGAATTATTGATAAAATCTCGCCAGTTAATTATTATATAAAACCAATCTTTGACTTATCGAAAAGAGACGAAAAAGTACACATAAATAGAATAAAAGAATGTAACTCTCCATTTTTTGAATATGACATTAATCAAAATCTAAACAAAAATTTAAATGAAGAAATGTTGTATGACAACAATGAATCAGAATTAGAATCAGAATCGGAATCGGAATCAGATTTTAGAAATTACTACACAAGAAATATTACTAACAACAATAATGATAATAACAATGAAAATAATGATGATATTAATAATAGTGATAATAATGATAGGGATGATAATAGTGATGATAGTGATAATGTTGATAGTGATAATGATAATAATAATGATAGGAATGGTGATAGAGATAATAGATATAACTTAAGGTCTAAAGGAAAGGTACCAGAATATAATAGAGTTCAAGGAAGACCTATCGAATACAAGGTTTTAAATATAATGATTATAGTTTTAGTATTAATTATTTGTAGGATAATTTAAATAGCTATAAGGCTATGGCAGAAGAGAGTCTGACCAACTTCTCTTATTTTTAATAGATAGTTATAAGCTATGGCAGAAGAGAGTCTAATCCACTACTCTTATTATGGTTTGTCTTGCGGTTGACCTGGTCTTGTCAAATTTCCTTACTGGTTTAATCCAAAATGGTCAGATTTCCTAGGAAACGCCATTGTAAGGCCGCTGAAAAGAACTAGTATGATAAGATAGGCCTATACTTATGCATGCTATTTCGAGACAATTGTTTTAATTAATGTTTTTTTTGGTTGCAGGAACTCTATGATTAAAGGAAAGTATTAAAAATGAATCAAGATAAAAATAAGTTAGCTTTAGATACCTTTAGCAGATTATTTTTAAACTGTTTAAATCAGGGCATATCATGGCCCGTGAATCTAGATTACAGAAAAAACGGAAAAAAATTTCAAGATAGTGAAGAAATCTATTGATAATCAAATATTTACGGACGATATTGAGTATTTATCAGTTATAAACCAATATTATGAAAACGAATGTAGTTTTCAAATATCAGAAGTCTTCAAGAATATACATAAAGCCTATAGAAATAAGAAGTTTGAAACCTACTTCTCTATTGAAAATGATACACATAAATTTATAAAAATAACAAAGGAGACAAAGATCAAAGAAATAGAATTAAAAGTAAGGAAAATGAAGTGGTGGAGGGTTTACTTCCATTTTGACTATACAAAAGAAATGAGAACTCTTCCGGCTCTCAGACTTCATAATCCAAATTTTAAGATGCTTGTACCAAAAAGATCCTACACGACCATAAGGAAGCAATTGCTTAAGAAAACCTTGATTAAAGAAAAAACGGAAAAAGGTAATAAAGAAAGTTCCTTAAGCAAGAAGGAAATAACGTTGGAGGTTAATCAAAGCCAAAACTCGACTTAAAGCACTGATATTTCTCTATCCTTTGATAGTATTGAGGAGGGATTGCATAATATAACACATTGCGAACTTTCCGCACCCATTTCGCCCATTCATGATAATGAGGATGTTGAAGTAGAACAGGGTTATGAGTTTGAAATGGTACCTTCCTCCTCTTTAACTTCCTCATCTTCTGTTCTTCTTTTCCTTTCCTGCTTCCTTCACCTTCTTCCTCTTACCTCTCTCCTTATGTTCCTCAAAGAACATCTACTCCAGGTTCTACTCCTCCTTACTCTCCAACTAAAATTTCTAACTCTTCTCTTTCTTCCTCTCTGTCTGAATTTGAATTTATGTAGTAGCAATGGATTGGATCTCTTTGTTTTTTTTTTTGTTTTACAAGGTAAATAAAAGTTTATGAAGTGAGTTAATTTTCCTTCCCTAAAAAGCTGAAATTTTAAAGAGAGGGTAATGTAAACTTTTTTTTATTTCAACTTTTAGGTTAGTAAAATTATAAACGTTACCCATAAAAATCACAAAGAAACTAAGAATTATATCGCTTCTAAATATTTATCAAATATAAAAGTGACCCAAAAATTCATAAAGAAAGGACGCTTACCGATAAAATTGATTTAACTCAAATATTTCGTAAATGTGTATATAAAAGTTCGTTTAAGAGAGTGTGGCAATATTAGATCTTAAATATAAAATTAATCTATTTATTTATGGAATACTTACTTATTTATTTTTATATAAAAGAACAGTGATTTTATTTGAAATATTAAATGTATATACAAATGAGGATATTATTAAGAATACGTTTAAATCTTTTTTGAGCTCCGCAATATTACGATTTTGATCAATGATTTGCCTTCTCAGAAAGTCACGTATCCAAATATTCCACTTTTCTTAATTAAGAAATTAGACAATAAAAGATTATTGATTTAATGAATATGTATATATATAATGTATAATATTACTATTAAGAAAAGTTTAAGTGTATAAAATTAATTAAATAAGCCTAATTTAAGTTTAAAAGCTTTTATTGTTTTCTTGAATAATTTAGGATTGTGACGTCAACAAAGCGTTGTGACGTCATCAAAGCATGGTTTGATTTACCTTCCATAAATGCTATTTTAAGTTTTACAAGGCTTATATAATTGGTTTTAAGATATAAAAAAGGTATTATTTAGTCATTTTTAGTTGTTTATAAACGAATATTAATGATAAGAATAATATTAGGCGTTATAACGTTTCTTTTAAGTTTGTAAATAAATACATTTTCTTAGCTATTAAATATAAATTAGTTACCCTTTATTTTCAAAGAAGTACGAATAATTTTGACTTATTTTAATAAAATTAATTTCTTTAGATTATATGAAAGGTATTCTAAAATCGTTTCATTGTAGTTAATAATTTACTTGTTTAAACTTCTTTGGCGAATATAAGTGGCACGAGATTTGAGGATTTCAGAAAGCAAAGCTCTCTCACAAAGGCAACTGTAGCCAAGCTACCTTAGAGCGACATCTGTCTCTCAGCCGAACCTTAACTAGGACTCTCAGTGGTGTCTGGAGTTCAACCCCTACTCACTCAGTGGTGCTGGTGAGAGGTCCCAATAGATAGTCTCGGCTATCAGGCCTTCTGCCTTCCCCGAACTCAGTGGTACTGGTTCCCAACTCATTAGGAGTTCCAGGACTCTCAGTGGTGTCTGGAGTTCAACCCCTACTCACTCAGTGGTGCTGGTGAGAGGTCCCAATAGATAGTCTCGGCTATCAGACCTTCTGCCTTCCCCGAACTCAGTGGTACTGGTTCCCAACTCATTAGGAGTTCCAGGACTCTCAGTGGTGTCTGGAGTTCAACCCCTACTCACTCAGTGGATCTGGTGAGAGGTCCCAATAGATAGTCTCGGCTATCAGGCCTTCTGCCTTCCCCGAACTCAGTGGTACTGGTTCCCAACTCGTTAGGAGTTCCAGGACTCTCAGTGGTGTCTGGAGTTCAACCCCTACTCACTCAGTGGAGCTGGTGAGAGGCCCCATAAGATAGTCTTGGCTATCAGGCCTTCTGCCTTCCCTGAACTCAGTGGTACTGGTTCTCAACTCATTAGAGTTCCAATCCTATACACTCAGTGGTGCTGGTGTTAGGTTTCCTCCCATATATTAACGAATTAAGTCTTTACCGTACTTTATTTTTCTAATTTAGCCCTTAGATTTTAGCTCAAGAGTTATTGTTGGACCTGTGTGTCGAACTTGTTCACGCTAACTCCGAAGTCACCATCTTGTCCGCTCATTTAAGGCCACGTGTCACATTTTGTGCATAAAATCTTACCTGAAGTACTACGCTACCGATTATGTCTTATTAAATTATCTGTTTGTGTTAAATAAAGTATTATGTTTCAATAAAATCATTGTTAATAA
>JABUQX010134902.1:0-27760 GCA_015478945.1 Trachelipus rathkii | reverse complement strand
AACAATTTTTTTATATCGTTATTTTTCCAGAATTTGAGTTGAGACATGCATTGCAACCGAAGTTTTCCCTATTTGTCCTAATATTAAATCTATAATACATTCTCAAAATTCGTTTATAGTAGCTCCGATGAGATACGTTTTTTAATGAAAATTGCATTATTAATTGCAAACGCGAGGAAAATCGAAGCTTTATATATACGGTTATACGCGTTATATTATTATATATATAATATATATAATATAATATTATATATATATATATATATAATATAAATATAATTATATATATATATATTATATAATTTATATATATATATATAAGTTAATGTGAAATTTTCTGACAAATAATTAAAAAACAAAATATCGTTGATTATAGAAAAAAGTGGTCGTTGCACCAAACATGCCAACGGAATCAGGAGCCGCACTGATATATAAATTTATATATAATATTATAGATTATATATATATTATAATATTATTGTGGCGTCTGGGGCAGGAGGCTGCTACCTACTAGACTCCTAAGCAGCCTTCGGAAAGAAACGCCAGTTATCGTGACAAAGCTTCATTTCTTCAACATCAAAATCCCTCTATTGAAGGTGGTCTCAAGACAACTACTTACCTCCCTTCAAATTGGTGACCATCAGAGTGACCAGTGCCACTGGAGTGGCCAAACGAACACCAGCAAGCAACCATGAACACCCATCAAATGTGATTATGAACATCCATCAAATTACCGAACAACCATCAAATCAAGTTTCTTCTACTGGGCGCTACTCTGTTCGGTCATCCTGTGCCGCCTGTACCATGCTTCTCACTGCAGGTGCGGACCAACTGCACTTAAGAGTACAGAGTGGTCGAAGCCTTTCTCAGTGACAATTGTGTCAGTGAACGCCTGGCAGTGGCGGCTCTAGGGCAGGGCGACCTGGGCAATCGCTTGGGGCCCCGCGCCTTTTAAGGGCCTCGCTCATGCAGAGGCTAACAGATTTAACACCCCATATCGCTTGAGCTGCGCAATATATATATATATATATATATATATATATATATATATATATAATATATAATATATATATTATATATATATATATATATATATATATTATATATATATATATATATATATATATTATATATATATTGTATATATATATTATTATATAATGTGCCAGATTTTTATACTTATATACTGTGTATGTTTTCTACCAAACCCCCCCCCCAGGGCCCCGCAAAACCTAGGGCAGCCATTTCCGCCCAGGGCCCCGCAAAGTCTAGAGCCGAAACTGACGCCTGGCTCTCACCTGACAGCTACTCGCTCTACTAACCAACGTCTCCTTCCAGGTCCGGAGAGCGGAATGTGCTCGTGGCATTGTCACTGGGGGGAGTTCTTTGGGGTCTGGGGGCCAGGAGGCTGCTAGCCTCACCGATGACTCCTAAGCAGCCTCCGGGAAGAAACGCCACTTTATCGTGACAACGTTTTCAACTCTTCAACATCAAACATCCCTCTATTGAAGGTGTTCTCAAGACAACTACTTACTCCCTTACAATATATATATATATATATATATATATATATATATATATATATATATATATATATATATAATATATATTATATATATCATAATATATATATATTATATATATATATATATATATATATATATATATCCCACCTGACGTCGTACACCTTGTTGTCGGTAGGTGGGCTCTCTGGGATACTGTTGGGCAGAATATACTGCCCTTCAGTGTCCTAGAGCGAAGATACTTTTTTTTTTTGAATTCCCACACATTAGTCCCTTTAATTATTTATATAAGGTTGCCATCCCTTTTTCCCATCACAGCCCCACGGCTACCGGTGCCTCTTCCCGCATTTGTTTTCAGTTCATCCCTTACTTCCTCCCCTGGATAGGGTTACAGTTTAAAAACACGGTCATTTCAGCTCACCTCTGACTGGGCCGCCAATTGTAGGGAACCCGAACCTTGAGCTACCTGCGAGGAGGCTGTTCTGCACTTTGGTGTAAAATCTCGGGCTTTACGTGAAGATAATAGGTGCCGTGTGGTAAACGGGTAGGTCGCTGACCTAGAGTTCTGGGGGGATCTACCGAGGCCACATCCACAGCTCACTCTACGGGTGGTTGTGTGGGTCTCTTGACTGTGACCTGCTGTGGAGAAGAGGATTACCCTTCTTATGACAATTACGCCTTTCCAGCCCATTTCTGTTATTTACGTTTATATCTCATATGCTTTATTGTAACAATGTTCATTTATGGGGACGAAGTTTGTGGTAAAATTTTTTATGGATGTCTTTAACAGAAAAAACGTATTAAACCAAGGTGAGTCAAACAACATCAACAATAATTACCATCTGGCAGGTTCCCAGCCTGACCTTACCACGGTCCCTACTAGTACTACTTCTAGACCAGGTACCTTTGCTTTACTTCCTTGTCCTACACCTGAGGGTCCTTTGCATTTCAGCGATTCGTCGACTAGCAAACCCCAAACACCCCAGGTGCCCCAACGGTCCGGGCAATCCCGCAAAGGTTCCCCCCGTTATAGTCATTCTCATTCGTTTACTCCAAATGCTGCACCCCTACCAGGAATGCCAACAGACACATCATTCCCAATATATCATCATACTGCGATCCACTACCTCAAGTTCTTACTGAGCACAGAACCATTCTTATCAGCGATGCACTTGAAAATTTAGGAGTTGAAGACCCTCCAGTCACCTTAATGAGAAATGGATCCATCTCGTACAAGCTGCTAACCGAAATCAAAGTTCTATTCTGTCACCTTAACAATCTTCTCGCAAACATTCCTATATTTCTACTCCAGACGAATATAAGAACACATCTAAAGGACTATTTTCTTTTATGAACAGAACAGACGAAGATTAGCTGTCTAATGAAAAACTTCAGCAGAAAAGATTTTCCGTTACAAACATTTCCCCCTCGTAGGGATTCGCCTGACAAACAAATCTCGTTTTAATGCTAACCTTAATACCCCTCAATCCACCTACAAGGTGAAAATAGGGTTCACAAGTCACCAGTGTCACCGTTTATCCCTGACCAAACGTTGCCTTCAAATTCAACGATTGGGGGCATCCCGAAAATACTGTAGGGGACGGATGACATATGCCCAAATCTGCGGGAATATTTCACATTCTGTGAAAAGATAACCCTAACTGTTAGAAACTGTGGAGAACCCACAGTGCTTCTTTCTTCAAATGCCCGTTCTACCTGTTTGAAACAGGGGATTTTGGAATTATGTACCATACAAAAATGAGCAGGAGAATGCTATACGCCAGCTCAAGGAAAAATATCAGACAAATCAAAGTCAATCTTACTCCAAAATTACAGCTGCCACCACGCCTCCGCATGTTAAACCGCCAGGCGAAAACACAACCCCATCCTACCGGGCGGTCCAAACCGCCAACACAACCCCATCCTACCAGAACTCCTTTCCTAAATTCCAGTGAAACTCAGGCAGTTAGCAACCTGTCTGCCTGTATTGCCCGCACTGCCAATTCTTCAAAAGCTACAAAAGGGCACCCCTTGATTCAATCTTCCCGCCCAAAACCATCAACAACCCTATTCGACGTACTAGCTCTCAACAAACCGAGCAATTGAGCTAAACTGGTTTCATCCAGTACAAAAATTTGAAAAACATTTCCTGCCAAGACACACTATCCCATACTCACAAATTTGGGTCACCAAACTTATGCAAGAGGACGGTTTCCTTGTCCCTTAATTCGCCTCCCACTATTACTCAAATCCCTGGAAAAGATGTTTCTAAACATTCAGAAAAGAATAATCGCCAAGCTAAAGATTATTCGTTAAAATATAGGCATCTGAATTTTTAACAAAAACACAGAACCCAGACGTAAAAATACAACTCAGAAAGAGACCTCCGCCATAAATCTATTCCAGAGACAAAATCAATGGCTTCAACAGATTGTACTCAAACAATCACAGCTGTTGAACAACCCACCAATCAACTTTCTAATAGTCTGTAAGATAATTCTAGCTCTTCTGAATCTTCCTATAACTCTCCTCCCGAATTTCCTATATCAGCACTCTCTAAGGGATTCTATACCCTAGAAGGTGAACTGGATAACAGCTCCCAAATGGAGCTTGATGTGATGACCCATTCTCTTTCTAATGCTTCCTGCACTTCCGAGAAAGTAATGGAAAACTGTCCAACGTAAACGTCGAAAACGCTCTAAGCGTTCTGGGTCTGTTGGAGGTATGAAGAAAGACCCAGAGGTCCCCATCCTCCAATCAAATTGTCCAATCTCTCAAAATCACTCGCAAGATGAATTACTGGCACAATCTCCAATATCTGACCTTGTCAATCCAACAAATCCTATATTGAAACCCAATTTCTTAACCCCAACACATTCTCATATAGATGACACCCTTCCGGTGACAACTTCCTCCCCCATTTCCATAGAAGACAACTTCATATCCCTCCACATTTCTGAAATCTGCTTGTTGGCATTATGCTGATACTGCTCCCATTACATAAACATCAGCATTTCGGTTGCTCTTCCAACGACCAACCAAACCCATACAATAATATGGACTCGGTTGAACTCAAATTATTTCGTATTCATGATGAAGCCCCCCCCACCAAATACTACTGAAAACTCCTTCCCAAAAGCAGTCGTACAACCCAAATCTCCATTGTATGACTATCTTTACCACCAGGATTTTGTTGGCCTCCTTGTCGAGATCACGTCTCAGCCTTTCCTCTTCATTTGATTCTACCTCCAATACTACCCCTAGTCACATAGAGACAATTGTCTCAAAAAGACCATTATCTTAACCTTTATAACAACATAGCATGGCCACTTTCCTTCAATAGAATTGTCGTGGCTACTACTCTAATTTCGAAGAACTTGTTCAACTAATAAACATTATGGTTACACCAAAATGCATATGTTTACAGGAACTTCGACTATGTGCACCGCAACTTCTTTCAACCGTCGGAATATAAATCGCCGCTAACCTCTATAGAAAGAGGTGACAATGATAGAGGAGGTGCAGGAATACTCATTTACAAATCCGTCCACTATTCCCCAATCCCTCTCCAAACTAAACTTAATGCAGTAGGCCAGTGGCGGCTATAGACTTTGCGGGGCCCTGGGCGACAATGGCAGCCCTAGGTTTTGCGGGGCCCTGGGCGGTGTTTTTGTGGAAAACATACACAAGTATATAAAGTATTAAAATTGCACATTATATATATATATATATATATATATATTATATAATATAATCAGATATATACATATATATATTATTATATATATATTATATAAATATATATTATATATATTATATATATATATATATATAGGATATATATAATATATCTATACATAATATATATATATATATATATATATATATATATATATATATATATATCAGAGCGGGGCGCGGCTATAATTTTTCGAGGTCCGTCATCGGCTATTCGGCTTTGCCACCTAACTAGTGCGTCGTCGGCTATCCGACTGCATTTTTGAAAACCTCAGTGCGGCATTAACTATGCGGCTATTCGGCTATCCTACGGCGATACCGTTAAATTACAAAGTAAACTTTTGCGCGATAACGAAAGCATGCCTTTACATTTTAAACCTTTTATAAGATAGTAAAACAGATTTATTTAATTTTTTTATTAAATGTTAACTACATAAATAGTTAAATACTTTCATAGCTATAGGTCCTCTTCCTCCTCCATGTCCTCCTGGCTAATCACTTCCTGCAGGAGGTCCATATTTCCTTTGAGGAAAAGAAGGTCCTCAAACCTTTCCTCCTTCAAGGACGATCTCTTGGCCCTGAGGATGTCCCCACCCGCGCTGAAGCACCTCTCCACAGCTGCTGAACTAGGAATGGGGGTATTATATTTTATAAATAGATCTATCCATATCTCCCTATGCTGGTTGGGGAAACAGGAACAGCTCGGATCTTCTTGAGAGGGCACCCACTCCTCCATGGACTTTCGTATGACGATTTCCACATCCTGTTGCTGGCTTGCTCTGCGTACCAATACTCTAGAAAACAATTTACTGAATAGGAGTGCGTCTGAATTGTGGGGTTCTTTTTCTGTTGGCTGGCCAAGCTGACGCTGCTGCTGTTTCTCAGTGGGTTTGATGGAGTCCCCTATCTTCCGGGTAATCCTGTCCCCGATCTCCTCCACCATGTCAGGTGCAATGCTTTCTAGGGCCTTAAGGGTGAAGGAGGGGTGAAGGGCAGTGGCCATAAGGAGATCCCTATTCTGAAAGAGGTGGCCAAACCTCTTTTCATAGCCACTGAGGAGGGCCTGTACTAGTGGCCTTGCATACACAAGATGAATATTTTCACTCTTCTCCTCAAGGCTGGTCTTCATCAACCAAAGTTGGGGTAGGAGGGTGCCCATGTATGCCCTTTTCTCCCCCTGAAGCATATCAAGACACTGCGCCACAGGCTGCATGACCAATGTGTACTCGTTCATGACCTGAAAGAGTGAAAATTAATATATTGCTTAGTTACGTAAGCATAATTGATTATTAATAAAAATACGGGAGCACGAGAGCGAGGTATCTGTATGGAATAGGGCGAATAGATCAAGAGTGAGGGTTGTACAGATGGACAATCTGAGGGCGTTCTTGGCAGTTAGGAGATTGGATAAGATGAGGAACGAGTTTATCATGGAAGCGTGTCTTGCGGGTAAGGGAAAAGACTGCCAAATTTGATGAGGATTTTGTAAGATGGTTTGGACATGTGGAGAAGGTGGAGAACACCATATTGGTTAAGAAAGTGTATAAGAGCACATGTGAGAGTGTTTTGCCTGTCGGACGACCGGAAAAAAAGGTGGATATATTCAGTTAGAGATTGTTTACGAAGTAGCGATATGAGTGTTGGGCAAGCAAGAGCGATGGTACAGGTACAGAACAGGGATTAATGGAGGGGGTTTGGGTTTGTGAGGAGATTTATAATTTAATAAATTTATTAAATTATAAATAAAAATATTAAAAGAGCAATTGCTACTTTAAAAATACTTTATATTTACCTCGACGTCTACCTCTGTGAGAGGGGAACCTCCCTTGGGCTGCTTGATGAGGATGGTGTTTATGGCATCCATTTGGTTTTCGACCCTTAAAACCTCCAGAAGGACCATCACACTATCATATAGGGAGTTCCATCTGCAGAAATAAATATAACTTTATATAAAATATCAAAAACTTATAAAATGAACTTGTCTATAATTAATCGGCAACAATTTCTTACGCTAAATTTCTTTTTTTAATAGTAACTACTACTACCTTGTCACCACAGGAGTCTTCAGTTTTCTTTTGGCGACAATCTTGATCTGGTTGGCCACCACTGGGGCCCTGTTCTGAAGGTTCCACAGGGCCTGGATCTTAGCTATGGTCCTCCTCCACTGTGAGCCCCCCTTGCTCCAGCCCTGTATATCACTCACATCTGTTGTCGCCAACAGATTGAGTGTGTGAGCACTGAAACAATAAGATATTTAATTCAAGAAATTCAAAGATTATTAGTTAAATCTTAAATGACAAATCTTTATTTGTTAATACTTATTACTTAATAATATTATTAATATATATTAGTAGCATTTAGCACTAGTTTTCGCGAATTCTAAGTACCTGCAGCGGTGTTGAGGCGGCAGACTTGGGTTGTCACCCTCAGCCCTCAGGAGCTCCTGGAGATCCACAATCTCCAAGTCAGGATAATCAGGGTCCATAGGAAGGTTCTCCTGGTCCTGGTTGGACTCACCAAAGGCGTTGAAGGCTGCCACGTAGTTGGTGCCATTGTCCGTAGTGGTGGCCTTCACCTTACCGTGGATGCTAAACTCATGATGAATCTCTGTGATTAGTTTCCCCAGTAACTGGTGAGTTTGCCTTTCCTAAAGACAATAATTTTATTGTTTTAGTCTGTAAATTAAATAATATTTACACCTCATATGTTCTTATGGTTATGAGACTAAGGTATAAAATGACAAAATTTAACTTTTTAATTTTCTTACCTTCACCTCCCTGACCGCCAAAGTTGCATGGCACCTTTTGAGGTTGACCCTGTCAATCCAGTGGACTGTTATAAAAACTATTATATACTTTCACATATATATATATCTTCTATTTTGCTCATTTTAGTATTTTATTTTAGGATATAGTATTTTATTTTAGGATTTAAAAACTGTTAGGTATATAAAGTATCTTTTATTTAGTTTTAGCGGAATTTATATTTTGTCTACATGTGGTATCCATTTTCACTAAATTTCACTAAAAAATCACATTGTCTTGCGACAATTGTGGAATCACTTCTAATTCAAAAGCGGTACTATTTAGTCGTGTTTGTGTAATCAAAGTTAAAATTCAAAATGTAAAAGGGTATAGAGGTAAATTTCTTCATTTCTTTTCAAATATTTTCACTATCAACCTATCTCTATTCTCTTTACCTTCTACTCACCAATCAAATTTACCCTAACTAAGATTTTAAGAAATAGATTACTAAAACCAAAAGGCAGAGTTATCTATGGAATATCTAGATCTTATTCAAAGAGCAAAAAAATCTTTGAAAACAACAAATTCAGGTAAGGCTAATTTAGATTCACAATTGTACTTATATATCACTTTTTTAAAACCTTATATCTTTCAAAGATTTTTTTGTAATTTAATCTGCTTTAGATTAAATTTTCGTCAATTGTGTAATCTATATTGGTCTTAACGAACGGATTTGTTGCAAGTTCTTGATAGCTCGTGCTAGCAATATTGCAAATTAAAATCAACCTAGCTCCGAAGCTTATAGCAGTTTTCGATATTTTGTGTAGGCTATTATTAGGTCAAAATCATTTTTAAATTAAGGTTTATTTGAACATATGAAAATATTAGATACGGTAGAAGCCACGTGGGCCTATCGAGACTAGCCTATGGGTGTTTTTGTCCTAAGTTTAGTTAGTCTTAGGGTATTTAATTCAAAATTTGGTATGAGAGTTAGATAAGCAATGCATCATTGCCTAACCCTTCCATTACAGTGATTTCCTCAAAAATTCAAGCTCAAACTTAGGCCTAGGTCTAGGCCTAGGTCATTTTCAACCAACCTCAAAATTTGTTTTTTTTTTGTGTGTGTGTGGTCTTCTAAACCCTTTCAAATTTCAAATCAAATAATTTGTCCTGGTGGTAGGCCATATCTCATTTTTCCTCAAAAAATTCAATTTCAAAGTTAGGCATTATAGGCCTAGATCACTTTCAACTTCAAATTTTTTATTTTTTTTGTCTAATAGACCTTTTCAAAATTCAAATCAAATAATTTAGCCTGGTGGTAGGCTATCTTTCATTATTTCACCTTCCTTCAAGGTTTCATTTGTCCTTATGTCATTCTAGCCAAATTTCAGCGAAAATGTCTGACCCAGAGATACAAGCCCTTCTTGATAGAGTTACTAAAAAATCCAAGCCTATATTTCAAGCCATTTCATCCCTCAAGGCACAAGTAAATATTTATCTTGGTCAAATAGAGAGTAGGCCTATAGATAATAATAAAGATAAAGATGCAGTTTATGTAAAGGATCTTGTAGAGGAAGTAGAGTCGTTGTTAAGAGATATTAAACAAAAGGATACAAATATAATAAAAATATACAATGATAATGAAGTTGACTCCCTCATTCCTGAGCTTCATAATAAGGAGTTGTGTAGTCAGATTCAGTACCAATGCTCGATTAAATCAAAATTAAGTGAATTAAAATCTAAAGGGGATCAAAATTCAACCCCTCAAAAAAATACTTGCTCTCATCTAAGTGAATCTGTTCTTAGAGCTATAGATTGTGGTTTCTTTGAGGGCAATGAAACTGATAAGTTTGCTTATAAAACCTTCATTTCAAAATTTAAGAGCTCCTTAGATTTACAAAAAAATTTAAGTGAATCCATTAAACTTCATTGCTTAAAAAATAAATTAAAGGGATATGCGTACTCCCTAATTCAGAATCTTTCTATTAGTGATAATAATTATAATAAAGCTCTTGAACTTTTAGACAAAGAGTTTTTAGACGAAAAATTCATCATTGATGAAATCATTAAAAAAATCATATCTTTAAAACCAGTATTTGACCCAACATATAATGCGACTAGGGTTTACTTAAATGATATCAGAACATTAATATATGAACTTGAGAGTTATAACCTCAAATATCTTGAGGAGGCTACTGGATTAGTAGTACTTAGCCACATAGTTTTATCAAAATTACCTAATGTGGTAGTCAAAGAAATTACTCGCAAGTTGAATACCAATTACCCTGATTTGAATCAAATATTCGATAGTTATAATGAAGTTATCAAAAATATTGTTAAAACGTCAAATCATAATAAAAGTCAAAATTTCAATCAAGTCCCTCCCCATAATACTTATTCAAAATTTAAAAATATAAATACTTCGGATAAAACTAATTTTAAATTTAAAAATAATGAAAATGAAAGGACGAATGAGTCCTTAAAATCTAGTAATAGGCCTGATTCCAATTCTGCTTTGCAGAATTTCAAAACTCATACTAATGAAGTTGGTGTAAATGAAGCTTCTCATAGTATTGATTCTTCCACTTCCAAAATCAAGTTATTCAAAATCATGTAAGTTTTGTTCATCCCAAGGTCATGTGATGACCAATTGCAATGTTTATCAAACCTATGAGTTAAGAATTAAAAGGTGTAATGAAATAAATCTATGCCCCAAATGTTCAAGTACTAAACATACTGCAGATCACTGTCCTGGACTTGAGGAGCAACTTTCTTTTAGTTGCCAAGTTTGCAATAAAAGAAGTCATATTACTGCTCTTTGTAAGCAAAGGAAAAGTTCCACCCTCACAAATGTATGTCTTAGCTTTAGCCAAAGCACCAACAATTTATATTTGTTGCCATCAATTACTATAAGGATTGGTAGGGGTAAAGTTTCGGCTTCAGTTCGATGCCTAGTCGACTGTGGTTCGCAGAGGTCCTACCTTTCTAAAAGAGTGCTGGACAAACTCAATATATCTGTAGAGAATCATCAAAGCACTCAATACGATATAAAAACTTATTTAGGTATCAGTACCCGCACTTTGAAAGAGACTGTTCTTGATGTATATATGGACCAGTCTTGTTTCACCCTTCCTCTTTTGGTTGATGAGGATCTTAAATTAAGTTATGAGATTAAGTTCGTAGATCAGGCTCTAATTAATTTGAGAAATAAATCTTTCAAATTAGCTGATTCTGGCTATAAAGAGTCTAATAACTCATTTTTCGACTTGGATGCCTTAATTGGCATTGATTTAATAGAGTATTTCCCTCAACTAGAATTGATTAAATGTATGAGTGGATCTGCTTTTAAGTTAAGAGATGGTTCTATTATTCCATTTGGAAATATTACTAATTTTATATACAATAATCAAATAAGAGTTTCAAATCCATCATCAATTGTTCAAAATCATAATCATATTCAAAATCAAAATCTAAATCAAAATCAATTGCAGGTTAACCATACTTTGGTTAATGCAGTCTTAAACCCTGTACATTCTTATTTTAATCCTTTAAGCCACATACTAAGTAATTCTGAGGTAGAGCAAGGATTAGAAAACATGTTCAAATTAGAGTCCTTAGGTATAGAAGGTATGAATAATAATAAATCTGAAGATGATTTGAAACAGATTGAAAAATTCAAAGGTGGTATAGAGTTTAAAGATGGAAAATATCATATAGATCTTCCATGGATTGAAGATAAACTTCCTTTGTTGCCATCAAACTATAACATTGCTCTTGCAGTGCTTAATAGAGTTCATAAAAATTTGGAAAGTAAAGATTTAGTTAAAGCCTATGATGATGTCTTTCAGCAACAATTAGCTGATGGTATTATTGAAGAGTTCAGTGTATCTCCCTCTGAGTATAAAAATTATATTTGGGTTCCTCACAGACCTGTTATCAAAACTGATGAACAAGTATCAACAAAGGTCAGGCCTGTGTTTAACTGTTCTCTTAAAACTAATTCTTTACCATCTCTAAATGAGGCAGCCTATACTGGACCAGATCTTATGTCCTCCTTGTTAGGTCATTTATTCCGGTTCAGATCAAATCAGTTTGTCATGTTAGCGGACATTAAACAAGCCTTCCTTCAGATTAAGTTAAAATCTATCAAAGACCGCAATCGCTTTTGCTTTTTTTGGAAAAGTAATGGTCAATTAAAGGCTTATCGATACTCAACCATTGTTTTTGGTTTCACATCCTCACCTTTCATCCTCAATTATATCATTAAGCATCATGCTCAGTCTTATGAGGATGATGCATGTACTCAGATTCTATTAAATAATTTTTTTGTTGATAATTTAATTATTAGTGGCAATGATCTACAACATTTAAAAGAACTTTATTATGAATGCAACAAAAGAATGGAAGATGGTGGTTTCCATCTTAGAAGTTGGGACTCTAATAATGATCAATTAAGAACTGTTATGGAAGAAGAGGGTAGAATAGTTCAACATCAGGAATCAGAAGATAAGGTTCTTGGATATCTTTTTAATCCTCTTACAGATAAGTTAAAACTAGCAAAATTTTCGATTAATGCTGATGCAAATACCAAAAGATTGTTGTTATCAACTGTGTCCAAGGTTTTTGACCCTTTAAATATCTTTTTACCCGTAACTTTAAGAGGTCGGTTACTAATTAGGAAATTATGGCAATTAGGTCTCGATTGGGATGAAAAGGTCCCTGCTGATGTTTTAGTTTCTTGGTCTTCACTATGTTCAGATTTAAATAAATTACATAATATTGAAATTGAAAGGTGTGCTTTCTCTCCTTCTCCCTCAAACTCTTTATTCGTATTTTGTGATGCTTCTTCATCTTGTTATGGTTTTGTCATTTATAGTATAGGTCAAGGTTCTAATTTAATATTCTCAAAGGCCAAGGTGGCCCCTCTCAAATCTAGGGCTTTGCCCTCTTTAGAGTTGTTATCTGTGTTTTTTATTTTTTAAATGTATCAAATCAATATTATCAGAATTTTCTGATGTTCATTTCAAAAGCATTGAGGTGTTTGTAGATGCTCAAATTGTCCTTTCATGGCTCCTATCCGGAAGAGCAAAAAATAAAAATGTTTTTGTAAATAATAGGCTCAAAGAAATTTATCAAATCAAAAATCAAGTTGAGCTAGAGTACAATGTATCCATTTCTTATGCTTACATCAATACTGCTGAAAACCCAGCAGATCTGATTACCAGAGGTGTTACAACCTCTACTTTTCTTTCAAAATTGCCATTATGGCTAAAGGGTCCTTCTTGGATTCTTTTAGATCAATCTCAATGGCCTATTAGTAAACTAAAATGTTTGTCTGAGGCCAATAAGGAAAAGACTTTACAATGTAACACATCTTTGGTTGTTTCTCAGTCTTTGTTACCATTTAAAGATTACTCAAGTGTGCATAGGCTTTATAAAGTAACTTCAAAAATATTCAAATTCATTAGCAGGAGTAAAGGGCTGGATGAAGATTGTGATCAGAAAGCCCAACTCTATTGGTTGAAGATAATGCAGCAGCATTGTTTTTCTAAGGAGATATTATTTCTCCAAAATCCTAAAAAGGATGAAATTCCACCGCTGGTCAATCAACTTAACTTATTCATAGATGATAAAGGCCTAATCCGATCCAAAGGTAGAATTGCCAAGACACTTTTATATAATGATGATGTGATAAATCCAATTCTTCTTGGCAAGGATCACCATCTCACTAGATTGATCATAAGAGACTTTCATTCAAGATGTCAACACTTGGGTGTTCAAACCACTATCAATTTTATCAGAGCTCATGGCTTCTGGATTACCAAGGCCAGGCAGGCTGTAAAGAATGTTTTGTCAGACTGTATAGTATGCAAAAAATTTAACAGTATACCCTTTAAATATCCAAAAATGACTAATCTTCCTCAACATAGAGTTAATTTTGTGCGTCCTTTTGAGCATACTGGCGTGGACTTTACAGGGCATCTCGTTGTAAAGATTAATGATAAGGAATTTCAAAAAATGTATCTATTAATTTTCACCTGCCTTAATATCAGAGCTATTCATGTTGATGTCCTTCCAGATATGTCCACTGAATCCTTTTTACTTTCATTCCAACGTTTCACAAATATATATGGCATACCATCCAATTTGTACTCAGATAATGCCAGGAATTTCAAACAAGGTGGAAATATACTGTTAGAATCTTTGTCTTCAAATATGTTCTCCGAACATATGCGTATCAATAACATCAAACATTACAAGATTCCAGTCTATTCCAGTTGGGTGGGATCAGTTTGGGAGAGAATGATACGAACAGTTAAGGGATGTCTCTATAAAACTATAGGTAAAGCAACCTTAACTTACTTTCAACTGTTAACAAGTATTTCAAATATCACCAATGTTATCAATTCAAGACCTTTAACCTATAGGTCATCAGATAATGATTTGGAAGTTATTGCTCCAAATTCCTTTTTGAAGCCTTATGGCAATTCAAACCTCATATTCAATGAAGTTTCCACCCCAATATGGAAAAAACTTCCTCCCTCACAACAAGACTTAGCCATAACTCTAACTGCTCAAGGAAGAGTTTTGGAGACTTTCAGGGAATTATGGTATGAGTCTTACCTATTAAATTTGCGCCAGACTAGTAGAAATCTCTATCAGTCAGAGTGGACCAACAGAATTAAGGTTGGAGATATAGTTCTGATACACACACCTAATAAACCTAGACCCTTCTGGCTTTTGGGTAGAGTTCTGGAAGTCATTGTTGGTGATGACGATAAGATTAGGAGTGTGTTATTAAAAAAGGGAGATGGACAAACCTGTCATTATTCCATTTGTCATCTCTACCCATTGGAGTTATCTATTACCCACTCTGTCTCCTGTGGAGAAACTGATGCTGAAGCAAGCAGTGATCTCTCCAATTCAGATGGTCAAAACAATGAAAATACAGATCAAGTTGATCAATCAAATTCAAATTCAGTTATTCAAAGTAATAATGATACTGCTATTGTAGATGTACAACCTTCAACTTCAGGTATAAATTCACCTCAACTTGACTCTCAACAGAATCAAATTTCTCAGCTCAATTCAGTCAAAGAAAGACCTCTTAGACAGGCTGCTGTCAAGTGTCAAGAATTCCTTCGCAGGAATTTATCTGATTTGTAAAATCTTTAATTCTTTTAATTGCAATGGTTTTCATTGCAACTCTTCAGTGGGAGGATATAAAAACTATTATATACTTTCACATATATATATATATCTTCTATTTTGCTCATTTTAGTATTTTATTTTAGGATATAGTATTTTATTTTAGGATTTAAAAACTGTTAGGTATATAAAGTATCTTTTATTTAGTTTTAGCGGAATTTATATTTTGTCTACATGTGGTATCCATTTTCACTAAATTTCACTAAAAAATCACATTGTCTTGCGACAATTGTGGAATCACTTCTAATTCAAAAGCGGTACTATTTAGTCGTGTTTGTGTAATCAAAGTTAAAAATCAAAATGTAAAAGGGTATAGAGGTAAATTTCTTCATTTCTTTTCAAATATTTTCACTATCAACCTATCTCTATTCTCTTTACCTTCTCACCAATCAAATTTACCCTAACTAAGATTTTAAGAAATAGATTACTAAAACCAAAAGGCAGAGTTATCTATGGAATATCTAGATCTTATTCAAAGAGCAAAAAAATCTTTGAAAACAACAAATTCAGGTAAGGCTAATTTAGATTCACAATTGTACTTATATATCACTTTTTTAAAACCTTATACTGTCATTCCCAAGAAGGACCTATTGTGGGCGGTCCAACTGTCGGCTGTAGTGGCCACTCACTTCTGGTGGAAGAGGTTGTTTATCAGTCGAGTCTTCCCCTTTTGCATCAGCTTTTCAATATCCCTGCTCAAAGTCCTCCTTGAGGTGGGATGAAACTCGGGATTAATGAGGTAAAACATCTCCTTCGTGTAAGGATCATCAGCTAAATCCAGTGGCATCATTGAATGAATGAACCACCTAATGATGAAAAAGTAATTAAGTTAATAAATCAATATATTTTAAATTTTTAATAAAAATATTTTTAAAACGTGAAGACGCTAAGTCGCTCATATACCTATTTAAAAAAAATTGAGTTCAATTAAAATAACTAATATTATGTTTCTGAATTTTTTCACCTGGTGTAACCTTGTCTTGCTCTCTGCTGGCTGAACTTTGACCTGAAGCTCTCATCCAGAGACATCTGACGCTTGCGAGACTCACTCTCCCTTGAACTGGAGCGACCGCGCTTGCTAAGCCCTTCAATGGCTGCAGAGAGGTGAGGGAGAAGGTCATTGTGCATCTGGTATATAAAAATAATACAAACTTTAATTACAAATTTTTTAATTTTCTTTGATAACATTTGTATAAAGTATCAAGACTTTATACAAGAGTGTTTAAATCTTGATAACTAATTAACTAGCAACACCAGTTAGTTGTTGTGATCTTATCTAAATTATTTAATTAATAATTATTTAAACTTACATGCTTGTAATGCTGCTTGAGGTGGGACCTTGTCTGGGTGCTGTAGGAAAGCCCCTTCTTCCCTTTGCAGGCAGGATGTTTACACTTGGCAACACCAGTGTGAATCTTCCTAAGAGACACCCCATCAACTTTCTCATCAGTCCTCAAAAATTTTTCAAAGATGAAGAAACTGAAATAAATAGAAGTTTTTAATTTTTTTGAATTTGACTATTGTAATTTCATATTTAAATGTTCAATCATGAAAAAATTCAAAAAAAGTTAATTTACTAGATTTTATTTAAAGATTTAATTTGGTTACTTTATAGTCTTTACTCTTTACTATGCTCTTTAGTCTTTAGTCTTTAGTCTTTACTATAGCATGGAGGCGAGTTTCTTACCTCTCAAGAGTGAGCAAATAGCTTTTCAACTCTTTGACGGCATCCTCGTTGCCCTCTTGGCCTTGGTTTCCAGGATCCCTCGTCTCCTCACAATCAAGGGTTACAGTGACAGGATCAGTAAGAGATCTTTGGCTGTCCATGTCACAGCTCTCATTTAAAATGGGAGAGCTGCTCCTTAAGCTACTACTGGCAGCGGCTGAACTGTCTCCAGAAACACCTCTGGTCCTAGTCACAAACTTATCCATGTATTTAATTATTTTAATAATTTTATGTTTATACTTTATACAAATTATTTAATTAAATTTCAGTATCTGATAAATTAATAAATCTAATTAATATATATATATATATATATATATAGTTATAGTATATAGTAGCAGTAGTATATATATAAATATATATATATATATATATATATATATATATATATATATATATATATATATATATATATATTATATATATATTATTAATTTGTTATATATATATTTTACTAGTAATTAATTACTTAGTAACTAGTAACTACTAATCAGTAAATTAGTAATTATAATAATTATTACTTAATTACTTAGTAACATAATAATAATAATACCTAATTAATAAAATAATAACATGACAAGAACATCACAAAGGAATTTTGAATAAAACTGCGTGTTTAAAACAGGTTGCACTTTTCTTCTTTTAGCTTTTGACACATCTTATTCGTATTAGTATAGAACTAAGACTGAAAATATTATTACACACTTATCACTACAATGCCACGCCTTTTTCATACCAATATAAAACCCGTTTTCGAAAGTGACTTGTCATCAGGGAGAACGGAGTTAGGGTTCACTTAATTAATTTAAAAAAATTCCATAGCCGAAACGATAGCCGCGGAAAAATGCAGTGCGTCGTTGGCTTGTCCGACTATTTAAAAAAAAATTTCGGCTACGACTACGGCTATAAGAATTGATAGTGCGGCGTAGCCGATTAGCCGAATAGCCGAAAATCGTTGCGGCATGCCCAGCTATGATATATATATATATATATATATATATATATATATATATATATATATATATATTAAATATATATATATATATATATATATATATATATATATATATATATATATATATATATATATATATATATATATATATATATATATATATATTATATTTTTTCAGCTCGTTCTATATATGTTAAATCTGTTAGCCTCTGCATGCGCGCGAGGCCCTTATAAGGCGCGGGGCCCAGGGCGATTGCCCAGGTCGCCCTGCCCTGGAGCCGCCACTGGCAGTAGCAGCACGAATTCACTTGTCCACCGACCTTACTATCTGCTCAATCTACTTGGCTCCGAGTAGTGAATTTACTAAGGTCGACTTAGCTGATCTTTTTAAACAGCTCCCTACTCCGGTCGTTATACTAGGAGACTTCAACCTCCGCCACCCCTTATGGGGCGACTCTGTCACTTCGTCCAAGTCCAAGATCCTAATAGATCTCCTAACCCCCTTTTCCCTGGGATGCCTTAACACAGGACTCCCTACATATGAACGTTTAGATACACACTTCTTCCTGTATTGATATTTCATTTTGCTCCCATTCCCTTATGGATCGCTTTACCTGGTCCCGCTTTGATTATTTATTTGGCAGTGATCATTACCCAATAGCTTTAAATGAGCTTGTTCCAAGCCCAATTCAAAACCCAACTCCAGCCGCTGGCTTTATGATCGAAACGGAGTGGGCTCCTTTTATCAGCCACAGCTATCAATTTTTCTCCCTTCAATAACCGATTTCCGACTGTTGATGATGCCTTTCGCTTCTTCCAGCAAGTCGTCATCTCGGCAGCGGAAGCTTGCATTCCACAATCTTCTCAGGCAGGCGGTCGGCAACCCCTTGGTGGTCCCAAGAGTGCGCACAAGCCAACCGAGAAAAGAAGAAACTCTACAGGCAATACAAAAGAACCCGTACCACCACAAACTTGATTATTTTTAAAGCAGCCGCAGCGAGATCTCGGCGAATTAATCGCCAAACCCGCAAACAATTTTTTCGAACTTACATTTCGACTGTTAACTCCACAACTCCCCTTCCTTTAGTGTGGAAAGTTACACAGAAAATATCTCGTCGCTCCAACAACTCCTCACCCACAGTCCTCCGTTATGGGCCTGATATAACTGACACGATCTCCGCTCCTGCTGCTGTTGCAGATGCATTAGGTTATAGTTTTGCTAGCCACTCGAGTTCTTTCCGCTACCCTGAAGCCTTTCAAAAACTGAGAACTGACACAGCACTGCCAGACTTTTCAACAGCGAAAGGGGAAGATCATACCTACAACCGTCTTTTTACACTTGCAGAGTATCAAACTGCATTGGCGAATAGCAAAGACGGTGCTCTTGGTCCAGACATGATTTCGTACATCATGCTCCGTCATATCCATCCCTCGGCATCAGCATTTTTGCTAGATTTATATAACAGAATCTGGATCGAATCTTTGTGGAGTTTGACAGTTGAAGAATAAGTTTGAAAGTACTGTTTACATGTTTGGCGGTTAATTCGGCTAGATTTCGCCGCCGCTGTTTTAAGAATAGTATAGTGTTTAGGGGTGATGGTGCGGGTACTTTTGTATTGCCTGTAGAGTTTTTTTTTTTTTAAGGTTAGCTTGTGCACACTTTCGGGACCACCAAGGGGTTGCCGAACGCCTACCTGCGGAAGATCGCGGGATGCAAGCTTCCGCTGCTGTGATGATAACTTGCTGGAAGAAGTTAAAGGCATCATCAATGGTTGGAAACCGCTTGTTGAAGGGAGAAAGTGGAATAGCTGTGGCCTGATGAAAAGGAGCCCACTCCGCTTGGTCATAACGCCAGCTGAAATTGGGTATCAACATTCAGCTCGGTGGAAGTTTTCATTAAAGGCTATTTGGTAATGGTCACTGCCGTGTATAAATAAACAAAGCGGGACCAGGTAAAACGATCCACAAGAAAATGGAAGCAAAAGGAAATATCAATACGGGAAGAAGTGTGTGTATCCAAACGTTCACATATAGGGAGTCCTATGTTAATTCATCCCAGGGAAAAGGGTGTTAGGAGATCAACAAGGATCTTAGACTTAGATGAGGTGACAGAGTCGCCCCATAAAGGGTGGCGAAGGTTGAAGTCTCCTAGTATAACAACCGGAGTGGGGAGCTGCTTAAAAAGATCAACTAAGTCGACCTTAGTAAACTCACTACTTGGAGCTAAGTAGATCGAGCAGAAAGGGAGGTCAATGGACTGATAATTTCGTACTGCCACTGCATGAAGTCTAGTTTGAAGAGGGACTGGAGAAAAGGGGGGCATATTTATGAAGGAGTATTCCTGCACCTCTCCTATCATTGTCACTTCTTTCTATAGAGGTTATCGGTGATTTATATTCCGACGGTTGGAAGAGGTCACGAGAGCAAATAATTTGCACTTTGACGTACATATATTTATTAGTTGGAAAAGTTCTTTGTAACTGGAATAGTAGCTACGATAATTCCATTTAAGGAAGGTGGCCACATTATATGGTTATATTAAAAGGATGATCTTTTTGAGACGATTGTCTCTATGTCGCTAGGGGTAATGTTGGAAGTGAATTCAGATGGGGAGAAAATGCCGAGACGTATGTCCCGACGAGGAGGAGCAACAAATCTTGGCGGTAAGGAATAGTCGTACAACAGAGATTTGGGTTGTACGACCGGTTTTGGCGGGGAGCTTTCAGTGGTATTTGGTGGAGGGGCTTCGAAATGAATACGAAGTAAGTTGAGTTCAACTAAGTCCATCTTATTGTGTGGACTTGGTTGGTTGTTGAAAGAGTAACCAAACTGTTCATGTTTAGGAATGGAAGCAATATCGGTATCTACCAAGCAAGCAGATTCAGAAATGGGTGGATAATATGGAAATCTTTCCATGGAGGCAGTGTAAGAAGGCGACAGCGGAAAAGTGTCACTTTTTTGTAAGGAAGCTGAAGTTGCAATATTGGGATCCAAAATGGGATCCGTTGGGTTACGCAGGTCTGGCACTAGAGACTTTGTCAGTGTGCCATCAGGTGGGTGATCTTGGAAAACTGGACAATTTGTGTTAATTGTTAAACCAACAGATTTAGAAAGATTGGAGCGCTTGCGGTGTTTGCGTTGAACAGTTTTCCATTCATCTCTCTCTCTCTCTCTCTTGAAAGCGCAAGAAGTGTGTGTGTGTGTGAGAGAGAGAGAGAGAGGGAGAGAGAGAGAGAGAGAGAGAGAGAGAGAGAGAGAGAGAGAGAGAGAAGAGAGAGAGAGAGAGAGAGAGAGAGAGAGAGAGAGAGAGAGAGAGAGAGAGAGAAATTGGGTCATCCCATCAGGTTCTATTTGGGAACTATGATCCATTTCATTCGCTAAGGCATAGAATCTTTTTGGGAGTGCTGAGGTAGGAAATTCGGAAGAGTTATAGGAGGGTTCAGAAGAGATGGAATAATTCTGCAAGCTATCAGCGAGTTGGTCGGTGAGACTTTCAATAGTTGTGATGGTATTGAAATCTATTAAAGCCTTTTCTCAGGAATAGACTTCTGATGAAGTCTCTTCTGAGTTGAGTTTTTTACATTTGGGATCAATGTGTTTTGCTTTAGTATTAGTATTTGTTTTTGCATTTTAGCGAATACTTATTCGCTAAAATACAAAAACAAAGATTATAATCTTTAGCTTGGTGATTAATCTTTACTTTGAGCTTGGGAACATCTTTTTCAGGAAATTGAATAACGATGGGAGACAGATTGGGGGACTTCGATGCAAGTCTCTTATGTGAGTTTGGCGAACTCAACTGGAGGGTATGGGACAGAGTGTCTTATCAGGTAATGCTCTTCAAGCTTTGCATTGAATGAACAAACTTTGTTTCATTGTTAGTTGGTTGAAAACTAGTACTCGGAGTAGGGTTGCTGCGTGATGGCATTTTGAAAGAGATTGGATCAAAGGCTGCTTTTGGATTATTTGAGAAGTCTGTTGTATAGATAATGCAGGCGGGCAGGCAGGTTGCAGTAACTGCTCGAGTTTCGCTAGAATTTAGGGGAAAAGTTCTACTGGAATTGAGTTGTGTCGGTGGATTAACACGCGGAGGCAGGGGGGCTGCTGTAATTGTAGCATAAGATTGACTTTGTCTTATGGGATATTGGTCTTTGAGCTGGCGAAAGGCATCTCTCCTCCTCAATTTTTTTAAGGTACATTACACCAAACCCTCCTGTTCAAACAGATAAGACGAGCATTTTAAGGAAGAGGCACTTTGGGGTTCACAGATTTTTCGGGGATGACCAAACCGTTGACATTTATAGCAACGTCTGGGTCGGGGAATAAAGGTATGAACACTATCTTGTAAACTTTATTTTCACCTTTGAAGGTGGGTTAGGAGTACCAAAGGTCAACAGTAAACGAAGATTTGGGGTATCAGGCGAGTCCCGAAGAGGGAGAAATCTTTTCTGCTGGAGATTTCCTAAAATAGCAATATCTTCGTTTTTCTGTTCTAAAGAATAAAGTGCCTTTAATGCGTTTTTTTTTATTTCATCATGAGCAGAAATGAGGAATGTTTCCGAGAGACGTTAGGGAGGACAAGATGGAACTTCTATTCCGGGTAGCAGCTTGAATGAGAAGGGAGCCCCGTTTCTCTTTAACGTGGCTGGGGGTTTTCAACTCTTAAAGCTTTTCCATATGTATCGCTAAGAATATTGATTCTTTGCTCAGCAAGAGCTTTGGAGGTAGTGGATCGCAATAAGTAATATATCGGGAATGATGCATCAGCTGGTATTCCCGTAGGGGGAGCAGTATATGGAGTAAATAAATGAGAACGACTAGGATGGAAGGCACCTTTTCAGGATTGTTCTGACAGTTTGAGCATCTGTCGTGTCGAGGGCGTACCAGGCAATGAATATCTGAGGTTACGCAGAAGATTTTCAGGTGTAGTAGAAGGAATAAGAATAACACCTGCTGGTCTAGGAGTAAGAGGGACCGAGGTGGGGTGCCTGACAGTTATTAATTATGAACGCCTTAGTTTAACAACGAATAATCTTTACAAGCCATTTTCACACAAGTTAAACCACAGACCTCGTCTCCGCAGATGAGCAAATACAACAATAGAACAAATGAAACATAAAAGCAAATAACAGGAAACACCGGAAAACCGTATAGATCATAAGGTAGTGTAGTCCTTCTCCTAACAACAGGTCACGAATCAGTCCCCGCACAACTTCCCAGATCCCACTCCGTAAAGTAGGCTGTGGATGTGGCCTCGGAAGAACCTCCCGGAACTCGACGTTGGTTTACCCCCGTGAACCGCACGGAACCTATATATTTTCACGTCGGAGACAGAGACTATACACCAAAGTACAGGACGGCCTACCACGGCGGTTAACTCGAAGGTTCGGTTCTCCTACAATTAGCGGCCCAGTCATGGGCGAACAAAAACACCAGTTTTTAGCCTGTACCCTCATCCACAGAGAAGCAGCTCGAGGTGGACTGAAAGGCTGTGATAGGAAAAAAGAGGGGGCGGGGGAAAGAAGACTTCTTTCAACGTACGTAAAGGGACTTGGGGGTAAATTAAATAAAAATAGATAGAAATTGTGGAGGACTGAAAGATATGATTCGAAAACCGAGGTGACAGAAAGAAGATTGAAAGATCTCGTAAGTGACAAATGTACATTCCAGTGTTGGGGCCGGAGGGACACACGAAACCCCCCCAAGCATCGGTTCCCGTCACTATGATATGTTCCAGCTTATTCACCAAGTTCATAACACGGCAACAAGAATCAATACCCTTTTGCAAGTATCACCTCGTGTAAGCGCTTTATATACCCCCTTGCAGGGTATATAAAGGGCTTACACGAGGTGATACCTTCACGCCTCCGTATTGGCCACATCAATATCACTCACAGTCACTATATGTCACAGGACCCTCCTCCTATCTGCAAACTTTGCCGTCGACATACCTCGCCATTTCTTCATTGATTGTTCCCAACTGGACCCCATTCGCCGTCGTCATTTTCCTTCTTTATGGTCTTCAACACCTAAAAGATAATCTCGTATCTTATCTGAATATTCCCACTTTAGCAGTAACTCCATTTTCTTGTATCTCCAAAAAGTGAATATTCTTTACAACATATGATTTTATTATGTATTATAATGTAAGGACATAATTTTATTTAGTTTTTATATATTTTTGACTGAATATTAATTTCACCATTTAAAATACGTATATGCGAGAACCCAACCATGATGTTGATTATTCAGCCCAGTGTGGCCGCTTCTTTGTCAGCCGTGGTGAGTCCTGTACACTGACTCAAAAAATAAAATTATATATATGGTATATATATATATATATATATATATATATATATATATATATATATATATTATATATATATAAGCAAAAAAATTAGAACGATCCTAAACATTTTAAATTTATTTAAACCGACTAGTTTCGGGTTATTACAAAACACCCATTTTCAAGGCTGAATGCATAATAATAATATAAACAAAATAAAACAGTTAAAATGATCATAAAATAATAATAGAAGTGCTGCTTCACTTTTTGGTAAAAAAATAAAAATAAAAAAATAAAAAATTAACTAAATAGTTAGAAGAGTCAACCAAAAAATAGAAATTCAACTTCACTTAAGGATGTTTAAATTATTAAATTGTAGATTTTCATTTAGGGAGGGCTTCATGTTCCAAATATATAAAGATTCCAAAACTTCCAAATCTTCAGTATTTCCATGGTCTAAAATTTTAGAAATTTTGATCCGATATATGATGATTAAACCTGGAAGAATGATTATAAATGGCCGAATAGGGTGGATGATGGAGATCCTCTAAAGTTCTACTTGAGATACCCTTGTGTTCAGCAATTCGTGTGGAGAGACATCTAATGGTCTTTCCTATGTAGAAAGCATCACAGCTATCACATTTATATAAATAAACAATTGAAGAAATATATATAATTATATATAAAATATATATATATATATATATATATATATATATATATATATATATATATATATATATATATATATATATATATATATATATATATATATATATATATATATATATATTGATTTTTATTTTCAGTCTTATGTAGTAGGAACCTTCTAACCGCAGGAGTGAAGTTGCAACGGTTCTTTTTTGAAGAAAACTCTACACGAGAAATTCTTAAACCCACTTATCTAAAATTTTCATATTTAAATTTAGAAACAGTGGCGGCTCGTGGTTCTTGTGCAAGGAGGTGCTGCTTTATATATATATATATATATATATATATATATATATATATATATATATATATATATATATATATATATATATATATATATATATCAGTGGCGTAAATAACGCCCCCGCAAGCCCCGCGGTGCGGGGGGCGCAGGAGCCGGGGGGGCGCACGGCGGGTAAGAGTGATGAGCACTTTTTACAGGCAAAGAAAGCCTTCTCTCTCTCTCTCTGTATATATATATATATATATATATATATATATATATATATATTTTTGTAACCCGATATATATATATATATATATATATATATATATATATATATATATATATATATATATATATATATATATATATATATATATATGTACATCGCATTTTTTTAACCCGATATATTGATAGTAAATGTGGAAACTTTCTCAATATTATTGATTTGTTATCCAGGTATGACCTGCTTCTTAAAAGTCACCTGGAGAATGAGAAAAGCAGAACAAAATATATGAGTGCTATTCAGAATGAACTCATTAGTTTGGCTTCACAACATGTGCTCCGTGACATAATAAGTGAAACTAAAGATGCGCCCATTTTTTTTATTTTAGATACGACCCAAGATTTTTCTAAAACTGGCCAACTATCAGTAGTAATAAGATATGTCTGCATTAATTACGATGAAAAGAAGCTTCAAATTAATGAGTCATTTCTGGGGTTTATCCCCATAACAAATCAAAAGGCCGAAGGTTTAGAAAGTGAAGTGTGTAAGTTTTGAAAGCAATAATTTTTCAATAAAAAGTGAAGAGGGCAGGGCTATGATGGTGCTACTGTTGAGAAGTAATTGGACTGCAAACCAAAATCAAGCGAAAGTCGCCTAATGCAGAGTATGTGCATTGTGCAAATCACAACCTTAACTTAGTCTTGAATGATTCTGTAAAGGAGATTACAGAAATGATTGTTTTTTATGATGTGATTAATGAGATATATGGGTATTTCAGTGAGTCTTCCAAGATGGCAATCACTGAAAGAAATTTCTTCAGAAACCTGCATGGTCAACAAAACTGTTAAAAGACTGTGCCCAACTAGATGGTCTTCGAGGTTCGATTGCTTGTTGGCAGTTAAAGTTAATTTCATTTATATTTTGAACTGTTTATCAAAAATCATTCTAATTTCAAAAAAGCCCTGAAGTAGTTGAGGCGACAGCATAAGAAGACAAATGTCTACTTTTCACTTCATTTTAATGCTTGTGTTTCAAAGCAAAATTTTGGAAAGTATTAACATCACTTCTAAAACACTCCAAAATCAGACATATCCCTGGATGAAGCTTCCACTCTTTTAGAAAGGTGTGTCACCAAACTAAACCAGTTGGGGGGGAGAGTTTTACAAGCTAGTGGAAGAGGGCCAGAAATGGCAAGAAGCTGGCAAAGTGAGACTTCATTGCCTACTAAAAAGCAAAGTGACAAGCTTTTTTGATGATCTAAAAATGTTGACTTATTGATCCTTTGCACAATTTCAGGGTGAGGTTTTTTTTTTTTTTTATAGAAACATTGATATACTAATAGGCCAAGTGAATCGGAGGTATCTGATATGAGGAAAGGGTGAAACAGATGTTTTGCTTTTGAGCCCTACAACAGCCCTTACATAACAAACAGATAAAGAGCTCATGGAGTCTGCTGACAAGTTTTACAAAAATATGAATAGACGTGACAAGTTCTTGTAGTTGCTGAAATTGTCTGCTTCAGGAATGTTGTGGCAGGTGAAATAAAGAAAAGAAAACGACAAAAATACACAAGTGGCAGAATATTTGTTGATTGAAAATATGCTGTCTTGTAAAGTGTGTACACTACAGAAGTGTGTACAACTTTTATAATGTTTCTGACACCCCCAGTAACTTCATCATCTGCGAGATCTTTTTCAGTACCAAAACCAATAAAAAGTTATTTGAGAAGTACCATGACGACCGTGAGGAGTGAATTGCCTGTACTTTGCATAGAGTATGATCGGACTCGCGCACTGGTCTTGAGAAATTAGTGCGAACATTTTGTGATGTAAAGAGACGAGAAGGAGATTAATGATCATTTAGAAGACTATTAATGTCAAAGCTAAAAAGTAATGACAAATGTTATTTTATTAGTAAGTTTTTGTTTTACTTTACCAATAACAGTAATGTAAAAGTGTTTTAGAAATGCATACTTTATATATATATATATTATTATAGTATAGTTATATATATATATATATATATATATATATGTTATTAGTTATATATATATATATATATATATATTGTTATATATATATATATATATATATTTATATATAGTATATATATATATATATATATATATATATATATATATATATATATATATATATATATATATATATATATATATATATACCTTTTTCTTTGATTGTAATGCAATATGATTCTTTTGTAATGCTAATATGATTTTTCTTTGATATGAACAAGAAAACTTTTTTTGTCATTCAAGTTCCAAAAACTCTATCCACCCCGTCCATGACCAAAGGGGGCACACAAAATAAGTCGCGGGGGCGCACCGATCTAGTTACGCCACTGATATATATATATATAGTTATATATATATATATATATATATATATATATATATATATAT